>JAPVLO010001442.1:0-93555 GCA_027257055.1 Cephalopachus bancanus | reverse complement strand
TGTATGATGACACCGCTTCCCCCGGGAAACTCTGGGATTGTACTCCTGCAGCGCCAAGATCCACCGGCGAGAGCCATGAAATCGTTAGTTTTCCCAGCATGCCCTGCAGGGGGCCCACAACCTTACACCTTCCTGCCACTTTCCGGTGCTGGGAGAAATCTCAACCTTTCCTGCCTCATGCAGCCCGTGACTGATCACATCTCCTGTCACTCAATCCCAGTGGTGTGGGGCCCGGAACCTTATCCAACCAACGGACGCTGCGATCTGAACTGGCCAATCACGCACGAGCCAGAAGTGAGGTGAGATTTCTGGACTCTGACCGGGCCTTGTCTCCTGCACCTGCGCACAGAGCTGGGTTATCCTCGCAGCTTTGTCCTGGTCTCCGGGACCCACGCGTGTCGAGTGCCTTGGTTTCAGCTTCTGTCGTCTTGTGAAGTAGAAGTCCGTGGGGAGGACGACAGGACACCTGGAAACCAGGAGATGGTAAATATGGGGGCGGGAGCCAGCAGGGGAGGCGAGATGGGCCTGGATGGCCCGGTTGCGGCCTGACCAGCCTCTCTGTCAGTTCTGAGCTCGGTCGGTCCCCTCGGTGTAGGAGGGGCTGGGCCGGGACCCCGGGATCTTGACCCGGTGGTCACCTCGCCTGCTGAGCCCTCTCCATGCAGTTACCCCTCTCCAAGTGTGTGGGACCTGGGAGAATCGGATCCGTGTAGTGGTCCCGTGGGGGCAGGGGGAGGCTGCGGTCCGGGCCCAGTCCCTCTCTCCTCTCCAAGTTTAAATGGAGACTTTGCCCCAGCGTTAAGGAGCTACCCTGGACCAACAGCGGATCTGAATCCTGAAGCCCCCGGAGGGTCTGGGGTGAAAGGCGTTTAGAAGAAGCAGGGGGAAGCCGGCCACGGGAAGGTGCTAGTGGGCGACAGCCCCGCAGTCGCCAGACTTGGAATATCCAAGTGAAAATCCCCAGGGCATGTCATCAGGGTCATTGGCCGTTTGTGTCATCAGGTGAAACCCACCTTCAGCTGGTTGCAAGACAGCCAGTAAGTCAAGACAAGGAGTTGGAACTGGGCTGTGACTTTACTACGAGGGCCACTGAAACCGAAAAGACGAGGAGCGAACGTCTTAAAGACCCCTCCTGCGTCATGTATGCTGTTTGATTTTTATCCAGACTGGGGGGCGGAGCAGAGCAGGGACGAGCTCAAGAGGTGTCTTAGACCTGCAGACATCTGGGTGATGAGAAGAGTCCTGGTAAGTGATGAATTCTTTTTGTCCTTGGTTCATGGTCTCCTAGTTCCTTTATTTAGCAAAATAAGAGTTAGTGCCCATAATCCCACTTCCCCAGAGTTGGTCTGGACAGCTGCATACTTGTGCCTACTTTATCTTAAAACAATTTTTTTTTTTTGAGTTGGAGTCTCACTCTGCCGCCCAGGCTGGAGTACAGTGGCATGATCACGGCCACCCCTGTGTTGATCTACTGGGCTCCAAGAATCCTTTTGCCTCAGCCTTCCAATTAGCTGGAACTACAGTCAGGCACCACCATGACCCACTAATTTTTGATTTATTGTAAAGACTAGGTCTCACGAAGTTCCTAGGGCTAGTCTTGAACACGCAAGCTCTGGCAATCCACTCTCCTGGGCCTCCCAAAATGCTGGGATACAGGTTGAGCCCCTGAGATTGGTCCTTTTCAGCATTTCAAAATTATCTTAGCTACGTGCAAGCACATAAAGAAGCCAGAGTTCCTCCCTCCATCTAAAATGGAGTTGTGTTGGACTTTTGACAGTTGCCTATCCCATTTGTGGTTGATTAAGTCTAAGTTTTATTTTATTTTAATTAGTAATATTTAAGAAATCAGTTTTATTTTGGCGACTGATTTCTGTGCACATTTAGACACACCACTGTTCTTGAGGGGAAAAGGCAGAAATGATTTCAGTCCTCTCGATGATCACACACTTGTGAAGAAAAAATCTATCCCAAAGGACAAGGTACACCCACTTCAGGGAGATGGTGGAAGAATCTACCAATCAAAGAGAGCCTCAGGCACACAGAAGAGCAAATGTAGGGGCTCCCGAGGGGGTAGTAAGACACTGAAAAAGAAAAAAACTTTCAATTTAATGTTAAAATGAATAAAGGCATATTTTCAACAAGTTAGTGTAAATTGATTAGACAATCTCACCTGAGAAGAAATCCCAGAGAAGTAGGAAGAAAAGAAAAAAATGGCTAGTTCTCAGGTAGATGTGTCCCAGGGCATAAAGAATGCCTGTGTTTAACAATTGCAAACCTTCCTGCTGTCCTTGTGATGGTCCTGCCCAATGAATTTGTTTCAACTATTTTTGTTCTTCCCGTGATATTCGACAGGTCTGCCGGACACGGCTCCCACACAGCCTCCTCTCTTCTCTTCATCCATACCGCTTAGGTGCCATGAAGTGTTTTCGCCATGAATGTATGACCTCCGATATTAAAAATGTTCTCTTGTAGCTGGGGAATATGGGAAGGCATGGATATCCAAGAATCCCACTAGTGATGGGGTAGATCATCAGATCCTAGCGAAAGATGGAACTTGTATTATTTTTTCTTTTTTTTTGAGTTGGAATCTCCCTCTGTCACCCAGGCTGAAGTGCCGGGGCACACTCATGGCCACCACAGCCTTGACCTGCTGTGCTCAGGTGATCCATCTGCCTCAGCCTTCCAAGTAGCTGGCATTACAGGCATGTACAAGCATGCCCAAGTAATTTTTTGATTTATTGTAGAAACGAAGTCTCTACAAGTTGCCCAGACAGATCTTGCACCCATGGGTTCAGGTAGTTCTCTTACCTTGACCTCCCAAATTGCTGGGATTATAGATATAAGCCAAGCACCCAGCCGGAACATATACTTTTAAGGTTCTGTCTGGATGCTCCATCAGTTTCGTGGAGAACACGTTTAATAAAATGCACATTTAAACAGGGTGGCAGTTACTGCCTAGAATAACCCAGGAAATTCTGAAAAAGAATAATTAGAAGAGACTTGCTCTCTAGGATGCTAAAAACAAGCAATATAAATATATTTTTGGAGATTACTTGCCATGGAAAATACCTGTAGACTGATTTCTGCCTCCAGCATGTTTCTTTATTATTAAATTGAGTTTACAAATTACTATATTGACCAGGTGTGGTGGCTCAGTCTGTAATCCCAGCACTTTGGGAGGTGGAGACAAGATGTTTGCCTGACCCTGGGGGTTTGAGACCAGCATGGGCAACTCGGTGAGACCTCAACTCTACAATAAATCATAAAAACTAGCCAGGCAGTGTGTGCATCTGTAGTTCCAGTTACTTGGAAGGCTGAGGGAGAAGGATCACCTAAGCACAGTAGGACGACACTGCAGTGGCAATACATTACTACATTTTTTGGCCAATAAGATCTCAGCATGGATTTTGTGCTGCACTTGTGTGCTTTGGCACCTGATACCAATTTGTCCCAGCTACGTAGGAGACTATGGAGAATATATTCTTTCAGCCCAGGAAATCAAGACTGCAGTGAGATGCGATTATGCCACTGCAACCTAGCATGGTAAAAATGATACCCACAAACTGAAAAAAAAGTGCAGAACCTCAGACTAACACTATATGTCCTTAATCAGAATTTACATTTTAACAAGATATTCAATTAATTGTTGTACACATTAAAATGATGAAGACCATACAACTCATTGGGAGTTTTTCACCCAAGCTATGTGTGCAATGTATTCTGTGTGATGTAAATATCTCATTGAAAAATGTACATGACTGTGTTGGTGTCCAAGTTTATGCTGTATCAATCACAAAAGCAGAGTGTCTACACTGGCTGAGTGGATTTTATTTCACCTTTCTTCTCAGACTTAGTGCATTAGAGAATATTTCTGTGTGAAAAATTATCTTATTGCATAATTCTAGTTGTCATATCACCTGAACCCAGTTCTTTTTACTCTTGCATTACCTAGAGACCATGGTCACTTGGTAAATATGTGTTGTTGTTGTTGTTGTTGTTTTCAGGACTGTTGACATTCAAGGATGTGGCTATAGAATTTTCTCAAGAAGAGTGGTTATTCCTGGAATCCTCTCAGCAGATATTTTACAGAAACCTAATTTTTCTATGTGAGGACAGTCTTAAAACACAATCCCTATCTCATAATAAGGATTTCTTTTTATATATAATCAATATTTTTTATTATGATATTGTGGGGTACAGTTAAGGGTTAGGTATACAAATATGCTTCATTCAGGCACCCTTGCTGATAATAGGTGTCTCCCTGTCCCCAGACAGATATTTACTACCATTAATCCCATCTCCCTTCCCCTCCCCCCCATATTTTCCAACCATTGTCAGTCATTTTCTTACAGTATAACATTGGATGTTTGAGGTCCACTATATGAGTGAGAACATGTGATACTCAGATCTTTGTTTCTGTGAGAGGTCACTCAGTATTATAGACTCTAGTTCAATCCAGATTGCTGAAAAATTTATGATTTTGTTCTTTTTTATGGCTGTGTAGTATTCCATCATGTATATGTACCACATTTTTTTAATCCAGTCATCTTTTGATGGACAGCGTGGTTTCTTCCAGGTTCTTGCTATTGTGAACAATGCTGTGATAAACATACGTGTACAGGTATCTTTTTTATAGAATGATTTGAGTTCTTCAGGGTATATACCCAGTAGGAGAATTGCAGGGTCATATGGGAGGTCAATATTTAGAGCTTTTAGGAATTGCATGCTGTTTTCCACAGATGTTGCACTAGTTTACACTCCCACCAACAGTGTAGCAGTGTTCCCTTTTCACTACACCCTCTCCAGCAATTGTTATTTTTTGAGTTATTGATAGTTGCCATTCTGACTGGAGTTAGGCGGTATCTCAGTGTGGTTTTGATTTGCATCTCCCTGATGATTAGTGAGGTTGAATATTTCTTCATGTGTCTGTTGGCTGCTCGGATGTCTTCCTTTGGGAAGTGTCTGTTCATATCTTTTGCCCATTTTATAATGGGGTTATTGTTTTTTTCTTTTCAGCACATTTGAGTTCCTTGTAGATCCAAGATTTTAAGACTTTGTCAGACCTGGAATTGGCAAATACTTTTTCCCAGTCTGTAGACTGTCTCCCTGCTCTCTTGATGGTTTCTTTGGCTTTGCAGAAGTTTGTTAGTTAAATGAGGTTCCACTTGTCTATCTTCTCTCTTATGGCCTGTGGGTTTTGGGTTTTGTTCAGGAATTTGATGCCAGTTCCAATTTTCATGAGGGTATGTCCTTCATTTTCTAAGGTTCTTATGGTTTGAGGTTTTACATTTAGGTCTTTGATCCATTTAGAGTTAATTTTTGTGTATGGGGATAGATAGGGGTCCTGTTTCAATCTTCTGCATGTGGTCAGCCAGTTTTCCCAGCACCATTTACTGAATAGGTTCTCCTCTCCCGAGTGGTAGGTGGTGGAGGCTTTGTCGAAGATGAGTTCATTGAGAAATTGAGGTTTAGCTTCTGGAATCTCAATTCTATTCCATTGGTCTGTATGCCTGTTCCTGTACCAGTACCAAGCTGTTCAGATTTTTGTAGCTTTATAGTAAAGTTTGAAGTCTGGTAAAGTGATACCACCTCCTTTGTTTGTTTGTTTTTTTTGCTGAGGATTGTTCTGGCTAATTTTGGTTGTTTGTGTTTCCATATGAATTCCTGTATTGTTTTTTCTAGGTCTGAGAAGAATTTTGCTGGTAATTTGATGGGTATTGCATTAAATCTGTAGATTGCCTTAGGTAGGATGGACATCTTCACAATGTTGATTCTTCCAATCCATGAGCATGGGATATTTTTCCACTTATTTGTGTCATCTTTGATTTCTTTGAGCAGTGTTTTGTAGTTTTCATTGTAAAGGTCTTTCACATTTCTGGTTAGGAAGATGCCAAGGTATTTCATTTTTTTTGTGGCTATTGTGAATGGGATTGTGGTTTTTATTTGGGTTTCTGTTTATTATTGGTGTAAATAAATGCCATTGTCTTTTGCACATTTATTTTATATCCTGAGACTTTGCCAAGTCCTTTATCAATGTAAGGAGGTTTTTTGACAGATTCTCTTGGGTTTTCAAGGTACACAATCATGTCATCTGCAAAGAGAAATAACTTGATATTCTCTTTTCCTATTTGGATACCCCTGATTTCCTTCCCTTCTCTGATTGCTCTAGCCAGGACTTCCAATACTATATTGAACAGGAGGGGTGAGAGTGGTCATCCTTGTCTTATTCCAATTTTTAGGGAAAATGGTTCCAATTTTTGTCCATTTAGGAGTATGCTGGCTGTGGGTTTCTCGTAGATGGCTTTTAGTATTTTAAGGTATGTTCCCCGTATGCCTAGATGTGAGGGTTTTTCTCAAGAAGAAGTACTGGATTTTATCAAAAGCTTTTTCTGTATCTAATAATATAATCATGTGGTTTTTGTTTTGACATCTGTTGATGTATTTAATTATATTTATGGTTTTATGAATGTTTAACCAGCCTTGCATCCCAGGGATGAAGCCTATGTAGTCATGATGGATAATTTTTGAGATGTGTTGTTGAATCTGGTTTGCTAGGATCTTGTTGAGAATTGTAGCATCTATGTTCATCAAAGATATTGGCCTGTAGTTCTCTTTCTTTGTTGGGTCTTTAATGTGTATCATTGTGATGTTAGCTTCATAAAATGATTTGGGGAGAGTTCCATGTTTCTCAATCACCTGGAATACCTTCAGTAGGACTGGTGTCAGCTCCTCTTTAAATGTCTTGTAGAATTCTGCTGGAAAACCATCTAGTCCAGGGTTTTGTTTTTTTGTGTGTGTTGGTAGTTTTATTATATGTAGTCAATTTCCTTTATTGTTATTGGTCTATTTAGGGTCTCAATTTCTTCTTGTTTCAACCTAGGCAGGTTGTGTGATGACTCAAAAGTCCTCCATTTCCTTAAGGTTTTCAAGTTTGTTTCCATACAAGTGTACATAGTAGTCTCTAATGATCTTTTGTATTTCTTCAGGATCAGATGTGACTTCATCTTTTGTTTTTCTGATTGTGTTTATTTGGGCTTTTTCTTTCTTTTTCTTGGTCAGTCTAGCTAGGGGACCATCGATCTTGTTTATCCTTTCGAAGAACCAGCTTTTTGTTTCATTGATTTTTTGTATTATCTTTTTGTCTTCTATGTCCTGGATTTGGGCTTTTATTTTGGTGATCTGGATTCTTCTGCTGAAATTCGGGTTCTTGTGGTCTTGCTTTTCCAGCTTCCTTAGGTGGCTTGTTAGGCTGTTAATTTGTGATCCTTCCATTTTCTTCATGTGCATTTATAGGGATATAAATTCCCCTATTACTACAGCTTTCATAGCATCCCAGAGATTTTGGTAAGATGTTCTTCATTTTCATTTGTTTCCAGGTATCTTTTAATCTCTGTTTTGATTTCATCATTGACCCAGGAGTCGTTTAGCATCATACTGTTTAGTGTCCATGTCTTTGTGGGTTTGGGGGGGACCTTGTTGGTGTTAATGTTTATTTTTATTCCACTGTGATCCGAGAAGGTGCATGGTAAAATTTCGGTCCTTTTAAATTTGCTTATGCTTGATTTATGGCCAAGTATATGGTCAATCTTAGAGTACATTTCATGAGGTGATGAGTAGAATGTGTATTCTGTGGTCTTTGGATGGAGGGTTCTGTAGGTATCAATTAAGTCCATTTGATCAAGAGCCACATTGAGGTTTTGGATCCCATTGCTGATTTTTTGTCCTGATGATCTGTCTCGGGTTGTGAGTGGGGTATTAAAGTCCCCAGCTATGATGGTATTGGAGTCGATATCTTTTTTTAGTTTACCTAGGAGCTGCTTTATGAAAGTTGGTGCTCCTATATTGGGTGCATATGTGTTTAGGATGGATATTACTTGGTGGTGGATTGAACCTTTTATCATTATGTAGTGGCCTTCTGTATCTTTTTAAATTTTTGATAGCTTAAAGGGTATTTTGTCTGAGATTAAGATCGCAACCCCTCCTTTTTTTGTGTTCCGTTCACCTGAAAATTTGTTTCCCATCCTCTTATTTTGAGTCTGTGAGTGTCCTTTCTAGTGAGGTGAGTCTCTTGAAGGCAATAGATTGTTGCCTGCTGATATTTTATCCATTTTGCTATTCTATGTCTTTTCAGTGGTACATTTAGTCCATTCACTTTCAAACTAATTATTGAAATGTGAGAGTTGATCCCTATCATAATGTTTTTACAGAGTTGTTGTTCTTCCTGTTTGTGTATCGTCTTTCTTTTGTTTTTAGAGTTGGATCATGTGTGTTTTTAATCTTTTACCTGTACTCTTGTGAAGAACGTTGTTGGTCTTTTTTCCTTTTCTTCTGTGGTCAATACTTTCTTAAGTGTTTCTTGTAGAGGTGGCAGCATAGGTTCTTAGCGATTGGATATCTGGGAAAGATTTCAATTCTCCCTCACTGATGAAGCTTAGCTTGGCTGGGTAGGTTATTCTCAGTTGAAATTGTTTATCTTCTAGAACTTTGAAGATAGGGCTCTAAGTTCTCCTAGCCTGGAGGGTTTCTGTAGATAAACCTGCTGCTATTCTAATTGGTCTTCCCTGGTAGGTAGTCTGACCTTTTTCTCTTGCCACCTTTAGGATTTTTTCTTTTATACCTACTTTGTTTAGACAAATTATTCCGTGTCTGGGAGTTGGTCTTCTCATTTGTTGTCTTGCAGGGATTCTCTGAATCTCTTGTGTTTGAATTTTTTCATCACTGATGAGATGAGGGAAGTTTTCTTGAATGGTTTCATGAAATGTTTGTTCTAGTGTGGCCTTGTTTCTCTCTATGCCACAGGAAGGCCAATTTCTCTTAGGTTTAGTCTCTTGAAGTGATCATTCATCTCTTGAAGGTTCTGTCCTGTCTTTTTGAGCTTCTTTTCTATGCTTTTGACAGGTTGGGTTAGCTCTGTGTTTTGGTCTTCGAGCTCTGAGATTCTTTCTTCTGCTTAGTTAATTCTGCTTTCCATGCTTATTAGTTTGTTATTTATTTCCATCACAGTATTCTTTATGGCTGTTATTTCTGACATCAGTTCCTTCCTATCTTCCTCTTGTCTCGCCTCAATTTTTTTAATTCTATTAATGTCTTGATGTCTGGGTTTGTTGCATGTGACCAGTCATTTTGGGGGCTCTTCATTGTTTGTGTTCTGGAATCTGTTTTCTCAGTGTCTGATCTCCCAGGGTTCTGTGTGAGACCTATATTCTTCTTTTGGTTTTTCTTCATTTGTGCAGTTTTTTCCCCTTCCCTACTTTTTCCGTCCCTCCATGTCACCGTCTTTTTTAATTCTTTTATTTAGGGGTTTGGGGGATTGCTTTTACTTCTGTTTGTTCAATCTCCTATTCTTTATATATGTCCTGTTACTTTGTTCAATTCTGAAGTTGCACTGTAGGTAGGGGGTGGTCCTTTTTGCAGTTTTGAGATTTACTTAAGGGGGGAGCTGTGATTCAAAATCTATCTGCAGGTCCTGGTATTCGCTGAGAGGTATATGGATAATCTGAAATCCACTTCCCACTATCTTGGAATCTGTCCATGCAGTGGGACTGTAGGTTTACCCCTGAAATAAAATGTGGTTAGCAGAGGGAAGAGAATGAAGCAGACAGTGGGGAGAGAGGGGGGTGGACAGAGAGAGGAGTAAGGGGGGAAACAGATGAGTGTTTCAACAAATGGAGAGAGAGACCTAAACTGAAACAGATAAAAACAATAGACCACGGTTACAGACTAACCAGCTCCCATACAAAAATAAAAAATAAAACAAATAATGATGTTAACATACAAGCTAACCAACCACCTTATTGGTGTGCTGTTCCTCTATACAAAGATACGGTTTACAGAGAGGAGAAAAGAGAAAAAAAGGAAGAGAAAAAAAGAGGAACAAACAATAGGAATAAGAATCAAGTCATTAAACTAACAGAATGAATCGAGCTCACTCTGAGACAATTCATTTAAGTCCAATGTCCTTTCAGCTCTGATTTCTAGCTTTCTTTTCAAGCTGGTAAATTAGTTCACAGTTAGGGTCAGTTGCCCCTGGCCTGCTGGGAAGGACAGTTCAGATCACCCTCCGTTCACCACTCAAATCTGGCCGATGTCTCTTTTTCAAGCTTGTTTCTCCCATTTTGGTGGTGTTACCTTGAATCACCAGCAGGTGGTGCTATCTCAGCTGCTCACCCCAGAGGTGGTGGGGTCAGACAGGAGTAGGCCAATGGAAGCCTGCCTCAGAGCACATGGGAGGAGACCCAGGGTCAGCAGGACATCAAGGTGGCAGCATAGGTGGCAGCGATCCCAGCAGATCTTGCCTGCAGGTGCTTCAAGGGCTGAAGTCATGGATCACCTCAGGCACGGGTGGTGCTATGCGCTATGGCTGCCGCGGAGGCCGCCGTGGTGCCGGTGGCTGCTGAGTCTGTGGTGGCAGTGGCTGTCCAGACTGCTGCAATGCCTCAGCAGTGGCGACGGCCAATCTCTGTGTGAAGAACAGACTGCCTACATTGGGGTCCGCAGTCCCTGTGGAGAGAGCCAGAGACCATCTGTGTTCTCCTTTGTAGAGGGTTTCATAGACCAGTTTGCCCCATCCCCATCTTGCCAGAAGTCCATAATTCTTTTCTAAAAGTGTCACAATATCATTTTAATCTGTTAACATGATCTTATGACTTTCTCACTGATTCTGTTAATGTGACTAATTGTATTGATGGATTCCCAAATGCTGAGTCTCCTATTCTTTCCTGACATAAAGGCAGATTGATCATGATGTGACGCTGCAACGTGCTGACACAATGTTTCTAATAATTTTTATATTTCTACTCAAATGTGATTTTTCTACAAAGAACAGATATTAAATACTTAGTATGGAATAGAAATTGTGTGTTGACATTGTCCACATCCTGGGAAACCAGGTTTTCTATTCTCTTCTATTGCTTTTTTTTTTTGAGTTGGAGTCTCACTCTGTCACCCAGACTGGAGTGCAGTGGCCACTCCTGGTCACCGCAGTCTCAACCTGCTGGGCTCCAGCGATCCTTCTGCCTCAGCCTTCCAAGTAGCTGGAACTACAGGCATGTGCTACCACACCCGGCTCATGTTTTGATTTATTGTAGAGATGAGGTCTTGCCAGGTTGCCCGGTGGGTCTCGAACCTGCGGGCTCAGGCAATCCACTCACCTCAGCCTCCCAAAAGTGCAGGATTACAGACAGCCACCGAGCCCAGCTCTCTTCTATTTCTTTTTAATGTTATTTTTATTTTAAAATGTAGGGAACAATTTAGGGTACATGTAAAGTTTGGGTACCTTTGCTGATATTATGTCCTCCCACTCCATGGTTGTGTCCCAATACTGTCAGTCACTTTCTTATAGTATCCTGAATAATGTTCAGAATCAGCTTATGAGTGAGTACACAGAGTACTCAGATCTTTGTTATGTGATACATCACTGAGAATTTATTCTTTTTTTTTTTGGAATTCTTTTCACCCAAGTGGGAGTATAGCAGCACTCTTGTGTTCGTTCACCTCAGTCTCAACCTGCTGAGCTCAGGTGGTCCTTCCACCTAGCAGGTAGCTAGAACTACAGGTTCACAGCACCAAGCCTGGTTAATTCTATTTTTTAATTTATTGTAGAGAGAAGTTCTTGTCAATATGCCCCGGGTGGTTTCAACCCCTGGCCTCAGGCAGTCTTCTCATTGCCACCTGCCAAAGTGTTGGTATTACAAGTGAGAGCCACCATCCCTGGCTCAATCACTTATATTATAGACTTGAAATCTATCCAGGGTCCTGTGAGGTGAATAGTCTTGGTTTCTTGGTTTTCTTTTTTATTATTATTCAGAGTCTCACTCTGTCACCCAGACTGCGGTGAAGTGGCACTCTTGTGGTCACCATAGCCTTCACCTGCCAGTCTCAGGTGATTCTTCCACCTCAGACTTCCAAGTAGCTGGAACTACAGGCATGTGCAACTATGCCTGGCTAATTTTGGTTTTATTATAGAGATGAGTTCTTAGCAAGTTACCCAAGTTGATCTCAAATTTGTGGGCTCCCAAAGAGCTGGGATTATAGGCATGAGCCACTGCGTCCAGCTTAGTGGGCCATTTTTACTAACCCTAGAAAGTATTACTTGCTCCATACTTTTTTTTTTATCAGCACATGCACTCTATTGACTGCATTTGTAGAAAATGTGATGAGAGACAGGGCTCATTGTCTCAGCCTGTATCCTAGCAATTTTTGAGGTCAATGTGAGTGGATTGCATGAGCTCATGGGTTTGAGAACAGCCCAGGCAATTTGGCAAGACCTCAAAAAATTAGCCACGTGTATTAGCACACCTCTAGTTCTATCTACTTAGAAGGCTGAGTTGGAAGGATCACCTGAGCCCATCAGGTCAAGGCTGTGGTGATCATGAGAGTGCCACTGCACTGCAGTCTGGGTAACAAGAGTGAGACTCTGACTCAAAAAAAGAAATTAAAATGGTGTCAGTACCCCACAAGAAATTGTAAAAAAAAAAAAAAAAAAAAAGAAGAAAGAAAAGAAAACAGAAGATTCTCATTTTTACTTGTCAGAAAAACTGAGATAAACCCCATCTCTGTCACTTGGTGCTGGAGTCCAGCTCCAGGAGAGAGTCATGGCTTGAGACGGGGGAATCAGGAAGTGGCAAAAAAGAAAAGATGAAAACGACAGGAATCCTCTTCCTGGGGAGAGCTCAAGATTCTGCCAGTTTTTATTTATTTTTCACAAGCTTATATAGGTTTTCCACTCAGCCTTGTACCCACAAATGTATCTTATGTTGCTAATCAAATGCCCACGTACATCTTTTTTGCACTCACAATAAGGTTGACCTTTAACAATTTCAACCACAGATGATGTTTTTCTTAAGTCAAACATTTATTAACATCCTGGTTTTCTTCCTAACTTTCTCATAACTATTTACTATTATAGGCCTATAATATCCTTACCCTATAAAGCTAAACCTTAACCCTAAGTCTTATTTAATTTACTTACTACTATATATTTATTTCTATTAATCTTATTTCTATCCTTATGTCCCTATATTTTCTTAACTATCACTTATAGTATTATATATCTCTTATCTTACTATCTTATAATTAATATTCTAAATTCTATCTTCATTAAACTACTTATTTAATCCTAAAATATCTTAACCTATTTTTTATCTCAAACGGTTGTTTGCCACCAGCTCTCAGCTGGGGTCTGTTGTTTATGAGGAAGTGATCGACTTGTTTTTCTTGGCCTCCTGCTGTTACTGAAAAACATCCTTACACACCCTAAGGGGCACCCTTTTTGCTGCAATCTCACCTCCATTATTCCTATGTATAATTTTTGTTGTCAAATGCCATCATCCATTTGTGCATCTGTTATCTCAATTAAAGAGGGAATATTCTCAAGCCTATGCACGCAATCCTTCAAAGTTAGGGAAGGTCCGTCAACAGGATCCATGGGGCTTTGCCTCTGTCATGGCCACATTTTACTGGGGCCTTGCTCCCAGCTGGCGTTTTTCCTGTTTTCAGGTCCCTTTTACCTTACTTTTACTAGTGATTGCGGCTCCTGGCAACTTGGCAGATGTTTGACAAAATATTTCTTTTGGGCCGGAAGCATTGGCATCAATGGTGAGCTTGTTAGCAGTGCAGAAAGTCAGAGCATGAATAGTTTCTCATGCTTGTCATTCCAGCACTTTAGGAATCTGAGGCAGAAGGATATATTGAGAACAAGAGTTTGAGACCAGCCTAAGAAATATAGTCAACCATCATCTCTACCCCATATCAAAAAAATTAGCCTGGTGTGCTTGTGCATTTGAGCACACCCAGTCGCTCAGGAGGCTGAGCAGAGTAGATCTGTTCAGCCAAGGAAGTAAATGCTGTAGTAAGCTGTGATTAAGGAACCGCATGCCAGAAGTGATGACCCAACCTTTAAAAAAAAAGCAGTATCTCACGTTTTACCCCAGATCTCCTGAATCAGATTTTGCTTTTTACACTTCATTTCCATATTATACACATTAAAATGTGCAGGGTTCCTTCTAACTCTAAGTTTTTTATCTGAGCAATATAGACTACTTATCCTGTGTGATGGAAATACAGTCATCCAAAATGTACACACTTGTGTTTGTGCCTAAATTTTGCATTGTATCATTCAAGAAAGTATATTATCTGCACTAGCTGAGTGAATCCTATTTCATTCCATTTCCTCAGATCCAAATAATACATTATAGAATATTTCTGTGTTAAAAATTATCCAGTATTTCCATTGTCATAAAAGTTAGAACCTTTTCACTCTCATTTCTCCTGCAGTTAACAATTCTGCCCATGGCCACTTGGTAAGTATGTCTTGTTGTTTTCAGGGTATGTTGACATTCAGGGATATCGCCATGGAATTCTCTCCAGAAAAGAAAAATGCCAGTTTATATCCAGTGAGGAGATATTAGAAAACTATAAAAATGTGGTTTACTTGCCCGAGGAAAACCTCCACACACAATATTTATTGCATACTAGCAATTTCATATATTTTTCTTGTAGAAAAATCACATTCTAATATAAATGTAAGGATTATTAGAAACATACTGTCGGCACATTAGGACATCACATTATGAGCAAATGCCCTTTGTGCCAGGAATATAATGAGATTCTGCTTTCAGGAATCCATCAATACTATTAGTTACATTAATAGAATCAACAGGGGGCTGGGCACGGTGGCTCAAGCCTGTGATGCCAGCAATTTGGGAAACCAGGTGACAGGATTGCCTGACCTCAGGGACTGGAGACCAGCCTAGGTAACTTTATGAGACTTTCTTTATACAATAAATCAAAAACAAGGTGTGGTAGCATGCGCCTGTATTTCCAGCTACTTGGAAGACTGAGGCAAAAAGATGACTTTAGCCCAGCAGTATGAGGCTGCGTTGGCCATAAGCATACCACAGCAGTCCAGCCTGAGCAACAGAGTGAGACTCCAACTAAAGAAAAAGGAATTAACAATGGTATAGTATCATGTTGAAGTTGAAGTTGAAGACATATTATGGCTCTACTGAACTAAATTATGCTTTACAAAATTCAAAAAGAAATTAGTGTAAAATATTTCCACTTGAAAAATAGTACAAATACAAAATAAATACACTATATGCTTTGGCAGGAAGATTCAACAATATCATTAAGTCAACAATCCTCTAGTCAGTTGATAAATTGAATATCATACTAATATAGACACCATCTATTTTTGTCCTGTAGACATTTTCTTGCGTGGAAGAATAGTTGAAAAATTCATTAAAAGTCTGAAAAGAGCCAGGCTCGGTGGCTCAGCCAGTAATCCTGCACCTTTGGGAGGCTGAGGTGAGTGGATTGCCTGAGCCCACAGGTTCAAGACCCACCTGTGCAACTTGGTGAGACCTCATCTCTACAATAAATCAAAAATTAGCCAGGCGTGGTAGCACACGCCTGTAGTTCCAGCTACTTGGAAGGCTGAGGCTGAAGGATTGCCAGAGCCCAGCAGATCGAGGCTGCAGTGGCCAGGAGCAGCCACTGCACTCCAGTCTGGATGACAGCATGAGACTCCAACTCAAAAAAAAAAAAGTCTGAAAAGAAAACAAATGGCATCGTATATCAAAAAGACCAGAAAACTAAACTAGTGTGTTGTTTGCTTTAAAAACACACTGAGGGTCGGGTTCTGTGGCTCATTCTGTAATTCCAGCATTTTGGGATGCTGAGGCGAGTTGATTGCCTGAGCCTGTGGGTTCGAGACCAGCCCGGGCAACTTGACGAGACCTCATTTCAACAAATCAAAATTTAGCCGAGCGTGGTAACGCATGCTTATAGTTTCAGCTACCTGTAAGGTTGAGGCAGAAAGGTTGCCAAAGCCCAGCAGGTTGAGGGTGCAGTGGTGGGTAGCGTGCCACTGCACTCCAGTCTGGGCAACAGAGTGAGGCTTCATTTCAAACAAACAAAAAATCCCTGAGAAACCAAGGCAATACTGGTTTAAAAGTAAAACAGGACATACATGGAAAAAACCCACTGCCAAGGTAGCCAAGATGGGCCTTGTGTCTCACTGGAGTCTGAAGCTCACACATGAGTGCAGAGGAGATTTTGTCTTCCAGTGTGTTGGTTCCTCAAGCCACCCATCTCACACATTTCAGGGAGAGATGACCGATCCCTTCTGAGGGTTCAGAGTCTTACAGTTAATGTCTATGGACTGAGGCCTTTAACACAAATCAACTCTGATAAAAGAGTAACCAATGAAATTAGCAACTGGAAGCCGATCACATTTTAAGAAGTTAGTGATGGATAAAGTTCTAAAAACAGATTATTATGCCATTAATAAAATTATTTAGGAGGCACCAAATTTGCTACACTATTTACATAAAATGTGAAATACACTTTTAAGCCGGGCTCGGTGGCTCAGCCTGTAATCCCGTGCCTTTGGGAGGCTGAGGTGAGTGGATTGCCTGAGCCTGCGGGTTCGAGACCCGCCTGGGCAGCGAGACCTCATCTCTACAATAAATCAAAAAATCAGCCGGGCATGGTAGCTCATGTCTGTAATTCCGGCTACTCGGAAGGCTGAGGAGGAAGGATCGCTGGAGCCCAGGAGGTCGAGGCTGCAGTGGCCGGAAGCGGCCACTGCACTCCAGTCTGGGTGACAGAGTGAGACTCTAACTCAAAAAAATATATATATATATACTTTCTTCTTCCTGATTTTCTATTTTCTGTTTTAAATTCAGTGGATTCCTGTGCAGGCTTGTTACATGGGTGTATTGTTATGGTGAGTTTTAAGCTTCTGTTAAACCCACCACCCAAACAGGGAAGATGGTGCCCCAAAAGCAGTTTTCCTGTGCTTCACTCCCTCCCTCCCACTTCACCACTCTGTAGTGTTTGCTTTTCTCATCTTGTTATCTGTGTGTATCCAGTATTTAGCCCTCAATTATATGTGAGAACATGCAGTATTTGGTTTTCTCTTTCTGGACTAATTTGTTTACATTATTGTAAAACTAAAATTCGTAATACGCATAACGTACGAAGTATGTTAATGAAGCATTTATGTAGAATCCACACGCAGAATCATTTCATGTCTCTTGGTATCTTCAGCCTCTTACATACAGCCACCAACTCCCTCTAAGAAAAATATTTGCCAGGCTTGGTGACTCAGCCTGTAATTCCAGCACTCTGGGATACCAAGGTGAGTGGATTGCCTGAGCCTGTGGGTTTGAGACCCGCCTGGGCAACCTGGTGAGACTACTTCTTTACAATAAATTAAAGATTCGCCAGGCATGATAGTGCACACCTGTACTTCCGGCTACTTGGAAGGCTGAGGTGGAAGGATCATTGGAGCCCAACTGTTTGAGGATGGGTGGCTTGGAGCATGTCACTGCCCTCCAGTTTGGGCGACAGAGTGAGACATCAACTCAAAAAAAAATATATAGTTAATTATGAAACATTTATTACACACCAAAATCTCTCTTGTTTCTGTTCCCTTTGATAGTCAGAACAATACAGACAAAGTCAAAGGTAACCCTTGACTTATCAGATTTTACAAGTTATCACCTGAACAAATTGGCCCAGTAAAATCAACAAAATAAATTATGTTAATTCTACAAAGTGACTTCAGTGGTATTCTTCAGTTGAGAACAAACATGTAAACTATTCATTGAAATGTAACTAGGCCAGGCTCTGGCTCACCCTGTAATCCAAGCACTTTAGGAGACCACGGCGAGTGGATTGCTTGAGCTGGTGGGTTCAAGACCAGCCCGGGCAACTTGGTGAGACCTCATCTCTACAATAAATAAAAAAAAAAAATTGGTGAGGCATGGTGGCACTTGCCTGTAGTTCCAGCTACTTGAAAGATTGAAGTATAAGAATAGCCTGAGCCCAGCATTTGAGGCTACAGTGGCCAGGAGCATATCACTGCCCTCCAGCCTGGGTGACATAGCAAGACTCCAACAACAACAAAAAAATTACTTGAAATTTCTAAGTAGGCTAAATAATTAACTGTGTATGAACCTGAAATAGTGTATGGCCTGGTGGACTGGGTGCATTACTGTGAGTTCTCCCAGACATAAAGCCCACTCATGACATGAGACAGATGAGAGGCAGAAGGATGGTGAACATTTCCCTGCCTAGTCCTTTCTCTGGCCTTGGCCTCCTGTGAACAAATGGACTGCATTATGTAGACTGGCCTATAGAAAGCACCCAGGGAAGGAGCAGGGTGCAGGACTTCCTTGGGGACTCTTTCCAGCATGGGTCCCACCACTGTGCCTACAGCACTTTATGAGGCTCTTCCTGTTTGACTTGCAGGAGTTCTTTCAGGTCAGTTTATCCTGAGCCTGGGCTCTGGAGGAGGACATGGGGCTAAGGCACCTTCAGGTCTCCAGGGCTCAGCTGAGATGGATAGAGTGTGATCTCTCCCTGAGGTTAAGTCCAGCACCAAGTCCACTCTCATTTCACCTTCTGGGGCAATGAAGACTTGAGCACACAAGCCCTATTAATTTATCTCTCGGCTTTTATCCCCTTCCTTTCCTCTACAAAGCTACTGGAAACAGGTCAGCTGGGTCCCCGGGTTTATTAAACATATCTCAGAGACAGGGCAAGGGATGAGGGCTAGAACCTCCAAATCCCTCTGCCACACTCTCCTGCACCTGCCTTTGAAATACCTTAAAGACACCAGAGAGTTTAGAGCCATCTGTGTGAGCTGATGCCAATAGCCCCAGAAAGCAGTACGTAATCCTTCAATCCCAAACACCCACCCTCCCACTGGTGGCAGGACAACATGCCCTGAACAAGGGAGTGGAGAGAATTAATATCCCAGACACAGGCAGAATTTCTGAGAGTTCCAGTTGGGAACACAGCCCAAACCCAAAACTCAGTTCCCTTGAGTGTGGCAATATTCAGTCCTTTCATGGTGTGGATGGAGTCACAGTCCCAGAGGGCAGGATGATCCAATGCCTAGGAGAATCACCCTACAGTGGAGACAATTCCATGTTAGGGTGGCAAAGGAGCTTGGGTAACAGTGAAGACCTCTCCAACCTGAGTTCTGTACCAGGCCTGAAGGTGAAGTAGAGTAGCCATGGGTGAGGGCATGATGCAGGGAACCCCAAGCCAGTCTAAACCCTAGGACAACCATCACTGGAGAAGTCAACAGCACCCATGTCCCAGACTGCACACAACCTTAGCTCTGGGATCAGTTTCCTGCATGGCTGTCTTTAGTGTTAGACCATGGTGTCATATAGAAAACCCAAGAATTCCAGGAACCAGGGTCCATGGGGCCACCCTGTGAGGGCCAGATGAGCTCAGTGAGGAAGCTGATCAAGGTAGATAGCCTGGCTCTTCCCAGCCCACCAGCTCAGCTCTGGAAAACAACAGAGCAGGCTGGGTGCAGTGGCTCATGCCTACAATTCCAGCTCTTTTGTTGGCCAAGGTGAGAGAATTCCCTAAGCCCACCGGTTGGACCAGATTGGGCAATGGGGCAAGAGTTCATCTCTACAATAAATAAAAAATTAGCTGGGCATGGTGACATGTGCCTGTAGTTCCAGCTATTTGAAAGGCTGAAGTGGAAGGATCACCTGCGTCTAGCTGTGGTGGGCATGAATGCCACTGCACTCCAGTCTGGGTGACAGAGTGAGACTGCAAATAAAACAAAAAGCCAGCCGGGCTCGATGGCTCAGCCTGTAATCCCGCGCCTTTGGGAGGCTGAGGTGAGTGGATTGCCTGAGCCCGCGGGTTCAAGACCTGCCAGGGCAGCGAGACCTCATCTCTACAATACATCAAAAAATCAGCCAGGTGTGGTAGCGCGTGCCTGTAATTCCAGCTACTCAGAAGGCTGAGGCAGAAGGATCACCGGAGCCCAGCAGATCGAGGCTGCGGTGGCCGGGAGCAGCCACTGCACTCCAGTCTGGGTGACCGAGTGAGACTCCAACTCAAAAAAAAAAAAAAAAAAAAGCCATGCAGTAACACCCCTCAATCAGGAGTCCTCCCCCAATATCTTCTGGCTGGACTGATCCCAAAGCTGAGGCACAACTTCAGGTGGGGGTTTCCATAGATTGTAGGGAAGTAGGCTGCTTTCTGGGAGCATTGAGTCTCAGGAGTAGCCAGCATACCCCTGGCTCAGAATTGACCAAGGTTGCTTGGTGATTTTCTTCTTGAAATTTGTTCCCAAAGCTACCCATGCATCTGGAGATCACAAGCCAATGTTTTCGATGGTGCAGCTTTAAACAAGGATGTTGGGTTCCTGTCTTTTCCAGATCTTCCTTTTGAGGTTAGTACCACAGGACAGCCTCACCCTGCTACCCCACTGTGGTTCCAACACCAGGACCTGTCCAGCCCACTAATTCTGAGACACCCCTCTTCCTTATGGTGACACCTGCATATTAACTTTCTTATGGGAAAGTGACCCACATGGCCCAGAAAAACACAGGGCGGCACGCAGCAAGCTGCTCCGAAGCATCACATAGCTTCTCGGCTCTGTGAAATTAATGTCAACAGGGAAGCTGGACACTAGGAAGCCTCGGGATGACAGGGTGAGTATGGCATCCACAAAGCCTCAGCCAACCAGCAGCATGCCTTGGTCATTATGCTGGCCTATCTTTGTGACAGTGCCTTCTTTACAGGCACAAGTCTTAACACCCAGAAAGACACAACCTGACCTCAACCTGACCTCTGGGAGAAAATGTGATTTAGGGACACCTAGGATGGTCATACAGGGAACCTGTGGCCCTGACCAAAACTAGGATTTGGTCTAAGGCAGGGTGAGAACATTTGGGATGGTGTGTGGATACACTGGGCCCACTCATGCCCAGCAGGGCCAAACTAGTGATGTCACCAGGCTTGAAGAGCAACCAGGACATTGATGAGGATGAGCAGAAACCCACAGACCAGCCATCAACCTTATCCACTCAAGGAGACAGTGATGGCTGAACTTCTATGCCCCAAGTGGCCATTACCTGACCTCCAATGAGGTGGAAGTCTGAGGCCAAGTGCCCAGTCCTGGGGCCAAGATTTCAGGTTATAGTACATGCTCCAGATTATGGGAATGATGAAAATTTGGCAATTGTAAGCCCAGGAAGCCAAGTCTGTAGGTCTGCTATACTTGGTGGGTTCTTTCTTGGTAAGAAATTAAAAATGTGGCTTCACTTTGTGCAAGGATGCTCCCAGGTGGGGACAAGAGCTGCATAAAGGAAAAGATTTCCTGGCTATGCAGGAATAGGACTTAGCTGGATCTCAAAGTCAGTAGTCTGTCCTCTTGTTTTCATCTGGCTGCTTCAGATTCTCTCTTTTTTTTTTTTTTTCTTTTGAGTTGGAGTCTCATTCTATCGCTTAGGCTGGATGACAGTGCCAAACCTTCCACTCAGCCTTCCAAGTATCCAGAACTACAGGCACACACTACCACACCCAGCTTATTTTGTTAGTTTTTATTGTAGAGACGAAGTCTTGCCAAGTTGCCTGGGCTGGTCTCAATCCCCCGGATTCAGGCAGGATTCCTCATTTTTTTGTTGAGTCTGCAGCTACTGAAAATCATCCGGTTCCTTTTTCTTATTGTGCCTTCAGGAGCACAACAACAACAAAAGAAAATCATCCTAGCAAATGAATTCTCAGCACACCCTCCTGCAGACTGTTCTGTGGACAAGCAAAGTGCTGTCTTTGTACAGCAGTGAGTATCCAGTTCTCTCCAAACTGATAGAGATGAGTTCTTACAATAGTGAATATCCAGATCTATCCTACTGGATGGACATGAGTTCTTAGATCTGACTCAGTTATGGCATCATCCAGACTACCAACAATGTCCTTTGGGGAGTCTAGATAATATGTGGTTGGGAGCCAATTTTAGAAGCTTACCTGCTCCAGGATCACTGAATGCATAAAGAGTCTTTTATATTCTCTCTCTTTTTTTTTTTTTTTTGAGTTGTAGTCTCATTCTGTCACCCAGGCTGGAGTGCAGCAGCATGTTCTCAGCCACCTCAGTGTCGACCTGCAGGGCTCATGCGATCTTTCGACCTCAGTCTTCCAAGTAGGTGGAACTACAGACTTTGTAATTTACCAGAAGCTCCCAGATAACAGGACAGCGCAGCGGGGAAGACCCAGGTCTGTGAGCAGGCACGGGAGATGAAGACTTGCCCCCTCACTTCCAACTCCTGATTGGCCATTTCAGAACATAACGCTCATTGATTTGATGAGGCTCCAGAGTCCATCCTTCTGGTCTTGAGTGACATGCAATGGGATCAAATGGTGCCCTGTGAGGCAAGAAAAGGTTAAGATTTCTTCCTGCATCAGAATTGTAGATGGGAGGAGCTGGCTAACTCATGTGTCGCGAGACATACAGGGGAACCCTAGAGTCTTGAGAGCTCCTTGTCCGCGGGTCATGCGGGGCTGCAGAATGACAATCCCAGCACATCAGTTCGGGGTGGGACACGTCTCGCCCCATCAGAACCCTGCTGTCGCGGTCTCCCTGCCACTACCTCGCCACGTGGAGTGAAATCTCAGAGGGACAACTGGGGCAGGGCGACCTGGACAATGGTGATGGTGAGACCTAGGAGTGCACCTGGTCCTGAACCAACTAGGGGAAAAGGCTTGCCACCCCCCTTCCCTGGGCAGCTTGGAGTCTTCTCCACGCACATCCAGGTCCCTCAAGATCCTCCTCAGTCCAGGGCCCACCTGCTTTCTCAATCCCCTTGGGGGGTAGGGAGGCTGATGTCCCAGACACTGCCTATGGGACGACAGCCTCTGTTTTCTCCAGTAGGAGCCCAGTGAAGCTGCTTTAGAAAAAATCCCCATCCAGACCCCACCACAGTTTCAGAGCTTTGCCAGGGATCGTGAGATGTGGCTTCCTGGAAATATCACCCTCTCTGACGCTTTGTTCATGGATGTTGATTTTGAGGCATTAGGGAGCGAACATTCTTTTTGTTGTTGGAGTCTCACTCTGTTGCCCGGGCTGGAGTGCAGGGTCAAGCTCATGGCCACCCTGGCCACCCTAGCATCGACCTGCTGGGCTCTGTTGATCCTTCTGCCTCACCCTTCCAAGTAGCTGGAACCACAGGTGCACACTACCATGCCTGGCTTATTTTTCATTTATTGTAGAGAGAAGGTCTTTCCAAGTTGTCCCGGCTGGTCTTGAACCTATAGGCTCAGGCAATCCACTATCCTTGGCCTCCCAAAGTACTGGGATTACAGGATGAGCCACAAAGCCCAGCCAGGGAGCGAAATTATTGGGTCACTCAGGAATCTGCTAAAAGCAAAGAAGAAACCTCACTCCCAGGATCATGTCTAGTGGATTGTCGCGAGCCGAAGAAAGACGACACCGACACCGTTCTTCTGCAGACAAGTTTACTCCAGGTCTTAATGTACTCTTTACAAAGACAAAATGGCTCTCTCTTCTGGCGCAGTTGTTTGCCTATATATGCTGCCTGGCAGCCAACGTACTGCAGCTACGTGGTTGTTTCTGATAGGTTATTCTACCAGCCAGCGGCCATGCTGTTTATTGCATAATACATGTTTTTTATAACATGATGAAAGCTTCCCACATCTCCCCCTTTTTGTTTATATGACAGGAGAGGCTAGAGCCCACAGCCCCCGTTTTTTCCTTGGGCTATGTACCCCAGTCCCTGGATCGCCGAAGTACAACCCAGCAACTGTGCACCGGCCCGATGCCTTTTGCAGGGGACGGGTGGTTGCAGCATCAACCCGTATGCAGCTGGGGATAACCTCCATGGAGTTTATCCATCGGGGCTCCAAGTGCAGTCAACGGCTGGCATCCTGTCACTGTTGATTCTTCACGGCTGCAAGCCAGACATGGGGAGAGTGCCCTTCCTCCAAGGCCAAAATTGCCTGCGCGAGCAGGGCCATATCAGTGTTTTGCCTACGGCGTAAAGTGCACAAACAATATAGGCAAACAACTGCCAATCCAATGAGGAGAACGCCAAAACATCCCATGCCCGCCCACTCCTTCAAATGATGGGCAGCTCGCGCAATCCAGGACGCTAGAGTTTGTGCCACGACAGGATCCACTCTGGTAGAAATCACTGTAATAATCTTGCGCCGCAGCGTTTCCGTCAGATTGTCAAATTCTTGAGTCCAATTACCTACAAGATACTTAGAAAGCTCTTAAGACAAATTAGCAGCAGCTGTATAGTTGTGATATGGGATGCTAGTAATACATAGGGCTGGTGTATGAACCTCACACCCCAAGTGCGCTATTTGTATCATGATGTCTATTTGCTATCATAAACGGGGGGTGGATATCCTGTCTGTTGACCATTGAAACAGCCTTGTCCCAACAGCATGTCCGCATCCCAGGCAGGTTGGCCAGCAGCAGCATTTCTAGCGGCCTGCTCATTAGCTAATTCAATATAGTAAGACTTCCAGTCTAAGTATTGCCCAGGGTTCATGCATGCCTTTACTAGTCGCTGCCAATCCGAAGGGGTCATGGCTATCCTATCCAGGGACTCCAAAATGGCTAATGAGAAAGCAGCTCCAAGGCCATACGTGCGTACAGCTTCGGCGAGATTTTTTACCGTTTTAAAGTCCAAGGGCTCATGATACCTCTGCCCCTGCCCATTCACAAAGACCGGGAAGGTTTGGGATATGCCAGAATCGCGGACTGCTAACCAGACTGCGTCATTAAATGTTGTTCCACCGCTGCCACCAGGCGGCGCTGAAGGGGCATATGGAGGAAGGGCCCCAAGACCCGGAGGGGGTTGGCCTTTACTCTCCGCAAGATGGCAGCCGCAATCACCCAAGGTCAGTTTTTCTGCCTGCGTCATTATCTGTTCCAGTTCCTCCTCTGACTCAGAGTCAGGAGCCTGTGAGGCGGAACAGTCGGAGCGTTCCTCTTTTATCGAATCCAAAGCCGCCTGTCCCTGCTCCACGGTTTGATTGCATTTCTGATCCTCCAGACAGGCCCAGACCAGCCTCCAGAGAGGCTGTACTCCTCCAACCAAATCCCCTCTCTCTCGGCACGATCAACGTCCCATCCAACTTTGTCCCAGCTACCTATGGTGAGATTGCCAGACACGGCAAACCACGGTGAAATCTCATCTATCTGATGAATAAAGTCTGTCAAGGTCTTGTCCCTTAGTTTCAAACCTTTCGTTTTCAAGAGGGACTTTAAAGCTTGAAAAAGTGGGTGAGAGGAAGTAGTGCCCATGGCAGAGAAATTCCTATGCCAGAGACTGTAACAAATCACCTCGCGGACCTTAAAACAAATCGCCTCCTTACTGAGGACCTTTTTAATCGCCTCTTTACCGAGGACCTGTGCAAATCGCCTCTTTACCGAGGACCTTTTTAATCGCCTCTTTACTGAGGACCTTGTGACTTCACTTACCGGTCGACCGCCCTGGATGTCGCAGTTCTGAACGCCGTACGGCACAAAAGGAGAAAAGGTTCCCCGTACGGGCCACCAGTTGTCGCGAGCCGAAGAAAGATGACACCGACACCATTCTTCTGTGGACAAGTTTACTCCAGGTCTTAATGTGCTCTTTACAAAGACAAAATGGCTCCCTCCTCTGGCGCAGTTGTTTGCCTATATATGCTGTCTGGCAGCCAACGTACTGCGGCTACGTGGTTGTTTCTGATAGGTTATTCTACCAGCCAGCGGCCATGTTGTTTATTGCATAATACATGTTTTTTATAACATGATGAAAGCTTCCCACAGTGGATCATGTTTTTTTTTCAATGACTAGGTTTCACCAAGTTTCCCAGGCTGGTTTCGAATCCCTGGATTTAGGCAATCTTCCACCTCCACTTCTCAAAGTGCTGGAATGACATACGTGAGCCACAGCATCTGGCCTAGCAGAGCATTTTTTTTTTTGAGTTGGAGTCTCACTCTGTCACTCAGACTGGGTGCAGTGGCATGCTCCCGGCCACCGCAGCCTTGACCTGCTGGGCTCCAGTGATGCTTCCATCTCAGCCTTCCAAATCACCAGAACTACAGGCACACACCACCACGCCCGGCTGATTTTTGATTTATTGTAGAGATGAGGTCTCACCAAGTTGCCTGGGTGGGTCTCGAACCTGTGGGCAAAGGCAGTCCACTCACGTCGGTCTCCCAATGTGCTGGGATTACAGACTGAGCCACCGAGCCCGGCCTAGCTGATCATCTTTACAAATACATTTCAGTGGACGTGAAATCAACCTGAAGATGATGGTGGTTCAGGCATTTTACACGTAAACTCATTAGACTCATCTCAACTGTGCCCTAACTGGACAGTGTCAAAGAGACACAGAGGGTGACCTGATCCCTCAGAAACAGATAGTGATCCAGTTTTGGGGCAATGACATTCAAAGTGAGAGGCACTTAAGGGAAGTTGGAAACTCATCAGTTTGCATCTCTGCTTTGGATGTAAGCCTTGTCACCCACAGCAATGAGGGATGCGCCTACCTCATTGGGGTCCACCTGAGGAATTTGTCTGTCTAGCCAGTGGAAAACTCTGGGAGCACTTCTGCTTCCATGTAGCCTCCTAATAATTGATGACCCTAAATTCCCATGACCTCAGAGGCAATTCTTTTGTTTCCTGATGAACCAGCTTTTATGTTGTTATATCTAAGGCATAAAACTCAGCTGTTAATGACATATTTTTTTCTTTTTGAATTGGAATCTCACTCCATTGCCCAGTCTGGAGTGCAATGGCATGCTCCTGGCTACCATAGCCTCAACCTGCTGGGCTCCAGTAATCCTTGCACCTCAGCCTTCCAAGTAGCTAAAACTGCAGGTGTGCACTACCACACCCAGTTAATTTTTGATTTATTGTAGAGACGAGGGCTCACCAAGTGGCCAGGGCGTGCCTCAAGCCCACAATTCAGGCAATCCACTCGCCTCATCTACTCAAAGTGCTGGGATTACAAGACGTATTTCAATTCACACGTTCCAAGGTGTTTCTTTTTTATCATTCCCAAATATGAGAGAGGATAAAATAATGAAGGCTGGGTCAGTAATTGGAGAAAAATGTACACCTTAAGGATTATGACATGTGAGCTTATCAGTACCTTTGTTAATAAAGAGGAAAATTTGAAAATCTATGGAGATTACAGGATGAGGAATTATATTGAGACCACGAGGTTTACACTAGGGCTCTTCCTTTTTTTTTTTTTTGAGTTGAATTCTCACCCTGTTGCCCAGACTGCATGAGGTGACATGCTCATGGTCATTGCAGACTCTAACTACTTGGCTCAGGCAATTCTTCCACCTCAGGCTTCAAAGTAGATGGAACTACAGATGCACGCTACCATGCCTGGCTAATTTTCTTTGATTTGCTGTAGAGACTACATCTCACCAAGTTGCCCATGTTGGTATAGAAACACTGAGCCCAGGTAATCCTCTCAACTCAGCCTCCCAAGGTGCTGAGATTACAGGCTTGAGTCTTTCAATTTTAAGTAGGATTTGTGAGGATATTTTATGTGGTCAAGTGCATGCATCTCTTGTACCTTCCTCTGTATTCTCATTCTACTCCCTGATTTCTCTTTACATGATGGTTTCTGATTACACTTGTCCAGAGGTCTTGGACAAAGACAGTATAACATGACAGTCCATTATTAAATGGGGATTTGTGGAAAGGAGAGTTTTGTGTCTCTGTTCAGGTGCACTGTTATTGGGTATGTGACCTCAAAGACACTGTGCTCTAAGTCTCCCAGTGTCTGTCTAAGAAGTTTGTACCTGATGCCACCACAACTGCTGTTTACAGAGCCAGGTTCTCCTTGTGATTTGGTGTCTTTCACTTACATCTTGTGTCTCTGACCCTCCTCTGCTCACCCATTCTCTGGAATAGCTGGATTCCAGGTTTGTTCCAGTTTTCTGGGAGTAAGTTGCATGGCAATATTTCAATATTTTTATTATTTTGATGAAGTAGGCCTGTGATCCCCATGTTACAGGTGAGAAAAGTGGCACCCAGACAGGTTAAGTACCTTTATTAATGTCACATGTATTTTGATGTATTTTAAATGTTTATCTTGAAGTCTTCCTCTATGATGCATACATTTCTAGCTGCATAATTAACATTTGTAAGCCTAGCCCTAAATTGTACCCCACATCTTTAAAATGAAAATTAGAAACTGGCTGGACTCGGTGTCTCAGCGTATAATCCCAGCATTTTGGGAAGTCGAGGTGAGTAGATTTCCTGAGCCCACAGGTTTGAACCAGCCAGGGCAACTTGGCAATACCTCATTTCCATTATAAATAAAAAATTAGCCAGGTGTCGTAGTGTGACTGTAGTTCCGGCTACTTGGAAAGCTGAGATGGAAGGATTCCCAGAACACGGCAAATCGACGCTGGGGTGGTCATGAGAGTGCCCCTGCACTCCAGCCTGTGTGACAGAGTGAGACTCTAACTTCAAAAAAAAAATTAAAAAAATATATGTTTACGCTCCTCTCGTATTGTACTTTGTGTCTCTCTATTCACATCCGTAAGGGCGCATGTCCCATTCAACGTCTATTTTCTACTTGATGATATAGAAATTGGAAATAATTGGAGGAAGGAACTAGTTGGCACTTGGTCTTCCCTGTCCTCTGTCTTAAGATTGACTGAGGTTATGTTTTCTGACTGAGCTCGTGCAGTGGTAGATCCTGATCAGTCTTCACCTGGAATATCATGTACAGATAACTCTCAGTTTTTGCAGCTTTACTTTCTTTCTCCTAATTATTCCCCTTGAGCTTTCTCTTACAGGTTTGTGTTGTACACTATCCCACAATGAAAAATTTTCTGAAACAGAGGTCAGCATAGCGGCTGCAGCATGCCCCTGACAATGCGAAAACTGATTTTTAAAAAATGTTGTCTTTCTACCAAACGATAACAGCACATTTTTTTCTAAATATGAAAGGAATACACACTGAAAAAAAAGCCAAATCTTCAGATCTCTGCGAAATGAAAGTCTTTCCTTACATACCTTTCCCCCAATCTTAATCCCTTCTTAGAATGTGTAAACAGACATGTGTTTTTCTTGCATCCTGCAGCCCCGTTTGATCGCATCTCCTGTAACTCAAGATCAGGGGGGGGACCTGGAGCCTTATTCAATCAGTGGATGATGACTTGGAAACTGTAGAACTAGAGAGTTGCCAGAAGTGAGGAGGCTGCTTTCGGCTGCTGGCTGGGCTTTCTGAATCTGGCGCCAGTGGAAATCCCGGATCATCTCCACGAGAACTATAGGTCTTTACTTCAGGTTTTACCTTTGTGGCCCTGTGACCTGCTTGTCCTGAGAGTCCACAGGGAGGACTTTAAGACACCCGGAAGCTGGGAGATGAGGAGGATGGGGGCAGGTGTGAGAAGGGGAGAGAGAATGGACCCCGATGAAAGAGCTGTGGTGGGACTGGTCCCATTTGCTCAGGGCGGGGCTTGGCAGTCCCCAGGGTCCTGACCCGCAGCGACCTCACTGAACAGAGGCTTCTCCAGGCAATCACACTCTCTGGATGTGTTGTCCTGGCCCTGTCCCTCTCCTGCCTCCATCACAGCGCTAAGGAGTCTCCTTGGGCCAACAGTGGATCATGAATCCCTAATCCCCAGTCAGGGCTTGTGGTGTGGGGTCCCCAGAAGGCCTGGGAGGAAAGGCTTTGAGAAGGGGCATGGGGAAGTCCTGGTGATAGTTGGTTACAGACAGGCATTCCCATAATATGGAGTATCAAGGTGGAAATCCCCAGGGTTTGCCATCAGGGTCATTGTCAGTTGCTGTCATCAGGTGCAAACCCTGTTCTGCTCAACGGGACACCCAAAGTCAAGAAAAGGAGTTGGAGCAGGGACTCTGGGGATACTTGGGAGAGCCATTAAAACCAAGATGATGGGGGACGGTGTCCTAAAGACCCCTTTTGGATTGTGTGTGTTTTTTTAAAAATCCAGGTTAGGGGTGTGGGGAGAGACGGGGAGAGGATTGCTTGAGCCCAAAGATTTGAGACCAACCTGGACAACATAACACATCCATGTAGCTATAAAAACTGAAATAATTTAGCTGAGAGTGGTCACACATGCCTGTAGTCCCAGCTCCTTGGGAGTCTGAGATGGAAGAATCCTCTGAGTGCAGGTCAAGGTTGTGATAAGCTGTGATGGTGCCACTTCATTCCTGTCTGAGTGATGGAGTAAGACTCAGATTCATAAAGTACATTTAATTTAATTTTAAATGGTCATATTTCCTTTTTTTTTTGAGTTGAAGTCTCACGCTTGTCACCCAGGTTAGAGTGCAATGGCATATTCATGGTCACCACAGTCTCTACCTGCTGGGCTTAGGCGATCTTTCTGACTCAGCCTTCCAAGTAGATGGGACTACAAACACAGGCCACCATACCCAGCTAATTTTTTATTTATTTTAGAGATGAAGTCTCACCAAGTTGCCCAGACTGTTCTCGAACTCACGAGCTCAGGCAATCCACTTGCCTCAGCCTCCCAAAGTGCTGAGATTACAGATTGAGTCACCACAACTGGTCCATATTTTCAACATGCAGGTGTCACTTTTCCAGATACTCTCACGTAAAACATGCTGGCGGAGTAGGAGGAAAGGTAAAAATGGCTGATTCCCAGGTAAGTGTGTCCCAGTTCATGGACCGTGTCTCTTTTCCTATTGGAATGTCATGATTTTAGAACTTGCAAACCTCTACTACTACTTGTGATGATCCTGCCTAATGAGTCTGTTTAACTAGTTTTTGTACTTCTTGTAATATGTAATATTCATGGACTCTGAACATTATTTTTTCCTATGTGCAGTGCCTTCTGTTTGTTTCTTCTGTCAGGCTTCATAGCTGCCATGCACAGTTCTCACCATGAATTTATCACCATGGTATTAAACATGTTCCCTTGTGACTGTGGAATATGGAAAGGCACACATACCCAAGATTCCTATTGGAGATGGGTAGATCCTCAGGTCTGAATGAAGGAAGGAAACAGGTACTATGAAGATTCCATGTGAATCCTACATCCTCTCCATGCAGAACAAGAATAATAAAATGCACGCTTAAGCAGGGTGGCACTTACTGCCTGGAATAACTTCGGAAGGTCAAAATAAATAACTAAAAGAGACCTGCTCTCTAGGATGCTAAAAAAGCTATATCAATTCACTTTTGGGAGTTATAAAACATGGAAGATACCTGTAGCTGGAATTCTACATAAAACGTTTGTTTCTTCATTATGAGATTCAGTTTATAGTTTACAAATTTTTTGGTTAATAATATTTCAGCCCTGATACTGTGTTGGGTGTCTTGGCACCTGACACCAATTTGTCCCAGCCATGTGGGAGGCTGAGAAGAGTGGATCCTTCAGCCCAGGATGTTGAGGTTACAATGAGCTGTGATTATGTTACTGCACTCCAGAAAGTGAGACCCCCCCCCAAGTGATAGAAAAATGCAGAAACTTAGATTTATCCCAGATCTCCTGAATCAGAAACTGCATTTTATTTATTTTATTTTATTTTTTTGAGTTGGACTCTCACTCGCCCAGACTGGAGTGCAGTGGCATGTGGCTAGCCACTACAGCCTCAACCTGCTTGGCTTCTGTGATCCTTCTGCCTAAGCTGGAACTACAGGTTCTCTGAATTAGCCTGGCTTATTTTTTATTTATTTTAGAGATGAGATCTCACCAAGTTGCCAGGGTGGGTCCCAAACCCACAGAATCACATAATCCACTCACCTCAGCCTTCCCAACTGCTGGGATTACAGATTGAGCCACCAAGCCCAGACAGAAGCTGCATTTTAACAAGATATATAATTCATTATTGTATACATTTAAACTTGATGAAGATCTGCTAGCTAACTATGAATTTTCCCTCTGACCAATATTAGAATCATTCTGTATAATGTAAATATGGTACTCAAAAATGCACATGACTCTGTTGGTACCCAAATTTTGAACTGTACTACTCACAAAATAAAGTATATATGCTGACTGAGTAGATTTTATTCCATTCTTATGACTCAGACTTAATACATATTATTTCTGTTAAAATTGTCTTATTGGACAATTCCACTTGTCATATTAGCCAAAATCTGTTCTATTAACTCTCTCATTTCACCTAGAGCCCATGGCCACTTGTAAATGTGTGTTGCTGTTTTCAGGAGCTGTTGACATTCAGGAATGTGGACATAGAATTCTCTCCAGAAGAATGGAAATGCTTAGACCTTACTCAATAAATTTTATACAACGTGGTGATGGTAGAGTACCACAGGAACCTGGTTTTTCTGGGTGAGGACAATCTCAAGAAACAATGTATCTTCCATACCAAGGATTTCATGTCCCTTTGTAGAAGTTTTTCTTTGAGTTTCTGCTTTGCACAAATGAGTTTCAGATTCCTGCTTTCAATGCAAACTTTGTAATTTGTTGGTGTAGAAAGGAATTAACAATGTTTCATTTTGATGTGAATCTTTCTCTATTTTGAAATAGTCTGTGTCCTTCATACAATATTAGTGGTAAGTCCAGAAAATTTAGGGCATAAAATGTTGTCTACAACTTAAAATTCAATAGGTGCCATCTATTTTTGATTCACTACGACTGATATAAAGGCCTAAAAATTTAAAATTCTTCTGGAATGTTCTAAAGGTTCTGTTGAAAAATAATATTTGGGGATTAATTTTCTAGAATCTTGTGTAGAGTGCTGTTTTATGAGCACAGTACTAGGATTGTAATAGGAGAGTCTCAGCAAGAGTCATGTTGCTTTTTTCTAATAAAACAGGACTTGCTTTCTCTATGCTGGAACCGATTACCTGTCTGGAGTAAATTAAGGAGCCCTGGGATGTGAAGAGACACAGCAAATTAATCAGACCCCCAGGTAGGTGGGAGTGCATGATGTAGATGACACAGGTCAAGGTGGAAGCAGAGCTTTAAATGAAGTTTGAGAAAATGGTCTGCTTCTATGGAAACTGTTCTGAGGAGCCTGAAATTTTTTTCTCTTGGTCTCACAAAGGGACATCTATTGTTCCATGTGTGGAAATTCTACAGAAACTCATTTTCCTTGGTGACTTTTCTTCAAGGTTACAGTGAAAAATCACAGTTCTCTTAATGGTTTATAAGGGCCTTCATGGTCGGATTGTTCTTCTGTTTTGGGGCACATGAAAATATCTCGTTTATTTACAAACTTCATGTTAAACTATTTTTTAGGTTTTCTTTTTGCATCATATTGGAAATATGTGAGAGTAGTGGTGACTCTGTTATTTGACTCTGAAATCCCAAGAACACTGTGAACAGATGTTTTACATTTTCTGCTTTATGATTTTCTAACCTAGGGAGGTTTCACATGTGATTCTATAGAAATTCATACTTCAAGCCAGGTTGGTGGCTCATGCAGCAATCCCAGCACTTTGGGAGGGAGAGGGAACAGCACTGCCTAAGCCCAGGGGTTTGAACTGAGCCTGAGCAAGTTTGCCAGACTTCAACTTTACAATAAATTAAGAAAATTACCAAAGCATGGTGATGCATGCCTGTAGTTCTAGCTCCTTAGAAAGCTGAAGTGGAAGGGTCACCTGAGTTTACCAGGCTGAGGTGGTGGTGGCTGGGAATGTGTCTCTAGGTGACGCAGAGATTCTGACTCAAAATAAATAAATAAATCCATACTCCATAGTTTTACAAGAACACCACTCTAGACAGAAGAAAACCAGATATATATAGACATGGATTTGTGTGTGTGTGTTTAACATGTGAGTTATCTTACAGAAATAAAAATTGTGTAACCATATTTCTTGCATAAAATGTATTGATTTGACATGTGAATACATGGTGAAACAATGGCAACAATCAAGTTAATGAGTGTATCAATCACCTTAAGTGGTTGCCATTTTTATTTCTTGTAACAATAACACAATGTTCTTCAATTTTAGCGCACTTTTAATTATATAAGACATTATCATTAACTGTAATCACTGTGGTATATATTAGATCACTATAGCTCACTTATTTTTATTTATTTATTTTTCTGAGTTGGAGTCTCACTCTGTTGCCCAGGCTAGAGGGCCACCCTTCCACCTCAGCTTTCCAAGTACCTGGAAATATAGGCAAGTGCTACCATGCTTAGGTAATTTTTGATTTATTGGAGAGATGGCATCTCGTCAAGTTGCCTGGGCTGGTCTTGAACCCGCAGGCTCAGACAATCCACTCACCTTGGCCTTCCAAAGTGCTGGGATTATAGGCTGAACCACTGAGCCCTGCCATAACTCATTTATAAGGGAAGTTTTTTAACCATTGAGCAAAATCTCCCAGTTTCCCCACATGCAGGCCCTGGTGGCCATCATTGTACTTTCTCCCTCTATGAGGATAATGTTGTTTGATTTCACACATACAGTATTTTTCTTTGTGTGTCTGGCTAATGTCATGTAGCACAATAATTATCTGATGTGAGAAAAAAGAATACTAAATAAACACAAAAAATGAAATTTTAGAGAAATTAAAAAATAAACATAATGAAAAACTGTAACTCATAAAATCATGGATAAACATAGTTGCACTGCTTAAATAGAATTCTTTTACATGACTACAATTTCCAAATTTGGGCATCCATGAAAAATAGACATTATGAATCATTAGCATGCTATTAGATTAGTGATATTAGTGACATTTAATAAGAGAAAAGAATTAGATTAGTGACATATAAGAAAAGAAGACACATTTAGGAAAATAAAGGTTAAACTTCTAAGCTTAGTTCATATTAAGAAAATCAAAATTTTAACAGAAATATATTGTTTTTAAAAATTTAATATCATGTTTTGGGCACTCATAAAATGACTCAGTCCAAACTCCTTTAGCATTATATTTGTTTTTTGTTTGTTTGTTTGAGTTGGAGTCTCACTCTGTCACCCAGGCTGGAGTGCAGTGGCACACTCCCGGCCATCACAGCCTTGACCTGCTGGGCTCCAGCGATTCTTTTGCCTCAGCCTTCCAAGTAGCTGGAACTCCCGGTGTGTGCTACTACACCTGGCTAATTTTTGATTTATTGTAGAGACAAGGTCTTGTCAAGTTGCTCAGGTGTGTCTCAAATCATGGGCTCAGGCAATCCTCTCGCCTCAACTTCCCAAAGTGCTGGGATTACAGGCTGAGCCACTGAGCCTGGCCTAACATTATATTTGGAAACCTCCATAAAACTGGGTATTATAATAAAAAATATGACATATCTGCATCACGTGTTCTTGAGGTTTCTGAACCAAATCCCAATGCCACTACTCCCTTTATACACTTTTGACATGAGACTTAAACAGAACTTTTAAAATGACTTTAAAAGGAATTTCTTGAAATGTATCCAGATTTTCCCCAAACCCCCAAAGCAATGGACAAGCAGTCAGATCATGCAGTCCCTCACAAAGCACGAGCACTTTGGCTCTCACTCTGAATGTGCTGTAAGTGCACTGAAAAGGAAATCCATGAGGTAGGATTGAAGAACATAAGGGTAAACAGAAGTTGTCCTCTGTGTCAGCAATAGACACGTAGTATTCTCAAAATTATTCTCATTGGAGCAGAACTTTCCAATCCACATTTTAAAGTCTGGCTCCTTCTTGGATATTTAGACTTCTCATCTGTGTCACTGGCACAAGTATTCCCATTTACATGAGTGTATCACTATCATCTTTGCTCCTTTTATATCCGGGGCTCTTTGCTTTTCTCCAGAAAGGTGACCAGACATGGTGGCAGACTGTCTAGCACATAGTCTCCTCCTTCCCAGAACAGCACAGTGGGTTTAGAAGAAAACTCTCAATGCTCCATATCTCTTTCCGGAGAGATCTAGAGGAATGGATTTTGGTTTCAAAGTTTTGGCTTTCTGTGGAGGTGTCTATTGACTGGTTTTTGTCACCCTGAAATGGAATACTTAAGAGAATGGGGATGTGTTATGTATGACAGGTTTGTGTCATCTGGAGTGTTGATGAAAGACTTTCCCAATCTTTTTACATTTGTAATGGTTATTTGCCATTGAGCATCCTATCTGCCCTTCACCCTCATGCACACTTTCCCAAGGTTTTTTGAAGCATAATTTTTTAAAGTCAAATATTCCATATTTTCCCATTGGCACCTTTGTAAGTGAGTCTTCTATGCTCTTCTCTGGCAAAAGGCCTTCAGTGTAATGAGAAGTCACAGATGAAAATTATGAAAATAAAAATTTATTCCACACATTAGACTCAGGTGAATATCCTTTAAAAATCAAACATAATATTATACCTTGCTAGGGACATAAGTATGATGGTGAGTACAAATCACAGGTTTCTACTCCTTCATAAATATATGTACTTAACAAAATACCACATTGCCTGTATGAGAACTCAAAAAACAGCTAAGAGTTTGCAGAATCCCCAGTGAGCACAATGTTAAAATGAGTTACATGGAAGAGGAAGTTTAATGATTTTGTCACCATAATCTCTCTTCCTTCACAATACAGCATGAGGCAAATAGATGAAACCTTCTAACTCTTGATTTCTTCCTCAGGGAGCAAACAAAAGAGTGAAGCATGAGTCCACACTACTGCCCTTTGGGGGTTTACTCAATGACTGGCTCCGTCCCAACTTGCAGAGAAAAAAAATCCTAAGACAGGTGTGAAAGCCTCCTAGAATTTCTAACTTAGTGATTGGTGTCACACTTATCTAGACAAAGCAACTTCATAAACATTATGACACGTGTAACTTTTTCAAATATCCAAATTCTAAGAAAGTATGCCAAACCAAAAGAAAGAATCACGATGAATGACTCAATTAAGGGCACAACAAAAATAAGATTTTGTGGAGCTGAAAATTACAAAAAAAGCTGAGAAATTTTCAAAATAGATGAAGAAAAATAGGAAAATCAACAAGTTTATGGAACTCAAACTACAATAAAGAGAAACATACTGTCAGACAATCTATCTTCAAAGTTTTGGGCTGACTGTAATCCCAGTACTGAGGAGGCTGAAGTGAAGGGACCACCCTGAGGCAAGGAGCTCAAAGCCGTAGTGAGTCTTACTTGAGCCACCACACTCCTATCTGGGTGACAGAGACCATGGTTGACAAAAACAAAACCTTTAAAACTATTAATCATCTGTGATATTGATATTGGGCTTAGTAATAATTTTTTTATGACTACAGAAATAAAAGTAAATACAAACAAGCTGGAGACATCAAACTAAAAGGTTTCTGCATGTAAAGGGAAGAGGAAGAAGGCTTACAGGACAAAAAAAAAATCTGCAAGCCACATAACTGATGAGATGTTAATATCCAAAGTATACAAGAAAATTATACAAATCAAAGGCAAAAACAAGAAAATAATAATCACATGAATAAAAAATATCCCCAAAATGAAGTAATTTATCCATTGAGGACATACAAATTGCCAATAGGTATGTGAAATGGCACTCAACATCACCAATAGAAGCAATTTCAAATAAACACAATGATGGTATGTTATCTCACACCTGTTAGGATGGCTAATATCAACCAGAATACACAACTGTTGATAAGGATTTGAAGAAATCCTGTATACTGGTGGTGAGTTTGAAATTGATATTGTCAGTCGGGCTTGGTGGCTCAGCCTGTAATCCCAGCACTTTGGGAGACTGAGGTGAGTGGATTGCCTGAGCCTGCGGGTTCGAGACCCACCTGGGCAGCTTGGTGAGACCTCATTTCTACAATAAAATCAAAAATTAGCTGGGTGTGGTAGAGTGCACCTGTAGTTCCAGCTACTTGGAAGGCTGAGGCAGAAGGATCACCGGAGCCAGGTAGGTGGAGGCTGCAGTGGCCAGGAGTGGCCACTGCACTCCAGTCTGGGTGACAGAGTGAGACTTCAACTCAAAAAAAAAAAAAAATTGATAGAGTCATAAAAATCATTATATAGCTGGGCTTCGTGGCTCAGCCTGTAATCCCGCGCATTGGGGAGGCTGAGGTGAGTGGATTGCCTGAGCCCGTGGGTTCGAGACCCGCCTGGACAGCGAGACCTCATCTCTACAATAAATCAAAAAATCAGCCAGGCGTGGTAGCGTATGCCTGTAGTTCTGGCTACTCGGAAGGCTGAGGCGGAAGGATCGCCGGAGCCCAGCAGGCGAGGCTGTGGTGGCTGGGAGTGGCCACTGCACTGCACTCCAGTCTGGGCGACTGAGTGAGACTCCAACTCAAAAAAAAAAAAAAGCATTATCTATATTCATTTAAAAATAAATGCAAACTACCACATAACACAGAAATCCTTTTCCTGTTTTAGGAAAGCAAAGCAAATAAAATCAGTATTTGAAAGAAGCGTCTGCAGCCTTATATTCACTGTGGCATTTGTCAAAATGACCAAGCTTGAAAACAACCTAAATATTTGTGGATTCTGTATTGATTAGGAAAATATCATATATAAACACAATAGCATATCATTCAACCATAAAAAAATTAAAGAATCCTGCAGTTTCAACCTTATGAATGAAACTGTAAGTCATTATGCTAAGTGAAGTCAGTCGGGACACATTCAAAAATACTGTGTGAGGCTGGGTGTAGTGGCTCAAGCCTGTAATCCCAGCACTTTGGGAGGCTTTGAGAGGACTGTCTTAGCTCAGGGATGCAAGACCATACTAACTTGGTGAGACCTTTTATCTACAATAAATCAAAATTAAGCTGGGCATCATAGTGTGCACCTGTACTTCTAGCTACTTGGAAGCCTGAGGCAGAAGGATTGCCTGAGCCCAGCAGACCATGGCAGCAGTGACCTTATCCTGGTACCGCACTTCTCCCTGGGTGACATTGAGACTCCATCTTGGGGGGAAAAAAATTACTGCATGATCTCATTCATGGGTGGAATTAAAAAATATTGCACTCATATAGGTAGAAAGTAAAATGGTGGTCACCAGGGCCTGCAGGTGGGAAAAATGGCAGATGTTTTTCTTTTTTTTTTTTTTTTTAGTTGGAGTCTCACTCTGTCGCCCAGGCTGGAGTGCAGTGGCATGCTCACGGCCACTACAGCCTCAATCCGTTGGGCTCAGGTGATCCTTCCGCCTCAGCCTTCCAATAGCTGGAACTACAGGCGCTGGCTACAACAATAAATCAAAAAATCAAAAAATGTTATATGTTTTCTGCTTTATGATTTTCTATCCTAGGGAGGTTTCCAATGTGATTTTATTTAAATCCATATGCCATAGTTCTGCCAGAACACAAACTATCTCTCTTAATAAAATAAATGCTGTTATTTTACTTAATCTTTCTTTTTTAGTATGAGCTGAGATTGGTAGTTTATTTCTACATATCCAAATTCTTAATATACTATATCGTGTAGAACATTAGTGAACATATTAAACTCCCAGATGTTACCTTGTTTCTTAATAACTCATTTTATAATTTTATTTTGTTTAGTATGATGATTAGGACTAGTCTACATATATGCATATTTATGTACACCCTGTACATGTGTTTATAGATGTGCCATTAACATCTAATTTTATACATAGATAAGTGTATCACCATATATTGTGTATAATGTCATAATTCGATATGCCTATACATTGTGAAACAATGATTATAATTATGGTAATGAACATATCAATAGCTTTTGTAGTTCCCATTTCTATATTGTCCAAGGACAACACATAATGTCCATTATTTTAGCAAATTTTCTAAACAAAACATCATTCTTAACTATGTCATTATGTTATACATTAGTTGCCTAAAACTTAATTATCATTGAAATTTTGTATCCATTGAAAAACATCTCCCAGTCGGGCTCGGTGGCTCAGTCTGTAATCCTGTGCTTTGGGGAGGCTGAGGTGAGTGGATTGCCTGAGCCCGCGGGTTCGAGACCCAGCAGGGCAACTTGGCGAGACCTCATCTCTACAATAAATCAAAAAATTAGCCAGGTGTGATAGCGCATGCCTGTAGTTCTGGCTACTCGGAAGGCTGAAGCGGAAGAATCGCCAGAGCCCAGCAGGTCAAGGCTGCGGTGGTCGAGAGCAGCCACTGCACTCCAGTCTGGGTGACAGAGTGTGACTCCAACTCAAAAAAAAAAATTGTTTGACTTGGAGTTTCTAAATAAATAAGCAGATTTTTGCACATCTCCAAAAATATCAGGAAGGTAGTCAGATCATGCAGTCCCTAACATGAATTAAGTGGATTTTGATTTCCTCTATAACCTTGAAATGAGATCACTGAAGAAGAAGCAGAGATTTAGAGAATTTCAGAACATGAAATAATAGATGTCACTTTGTGGAACAAAGGAGAAATAATCTCAGACTTCTTAGAAACCTTTCCCATTGGTGCACACCACCTTCCCTGACAACATTCCAAGCTCTGTGTCATCAACTTGTGTCATCTGGCTCATTCAATCCCACCTATCTTAAGTTTTTCCTAATGTGCTGCATCTCCTCACATCCCAGGGCTGTGTCCTTTGCTCCAGACATGTGATCAGGTCTGGCTTAGAGACAGCAAGTCCTGTTTTATTAGAAAAAAGTAACATGATCATTACTGGGGTTCCTCAATTACAAACCTAATATTGAGCTCTGTAGGGATGAGGTCTTGCCAAGTTGTCCAGCCTGTTTGAGAGTCCATGGACTCAGGCAATCCACTCACTTCGGCCACCCATAGTGCTAGGATTACAGGCTTGAGCCACTGCTCCCCAACTTAAATGTGTGGGTTCTTATCTCAGTACTAGTGAATCAAAAACTTATGGCAGCAATTCGATTGAGGTGTGGGCAACAATATTCTTTGTGAATAAATTTCTGGACTTACCACTAATACAGATAGAAGGACACATGTCAATTCAAAATAGAGACTGCTTCATGTGAAAGTGAAACATCTTTAATATTTTTTATATGTTAACAAATCACCAATTTTTCTTTGATAGTAGAAATCTGAAACTCATTCGTACAAAGCAGAAATTCCCAGGAAACATTCTACAAAGAAAGGATATGAAATTCTAGGTATGAAATAGGGATTGTGTTTTAAGACAGTACTCACCTAGAAAAACCAGGTTTCTGTGGTTCTCTAACATCACCATCTGTCCTTTGTGTCTTTGCTGTGATCATTGCTACAGGGCTTGTTTCTGCTATATCTTGAGATTGACATTTAGGCTATAAACTTTTATAGCCTTTGCTTATCTCTTTTATTAGCCTTTGCTTATCTCTTTGTAACTGGAGGTCTGTTTCATCAGGTTCCTCCTGTGATTTACTAGTTTTTAACAATGAGGGATGTAAGGCCTCCAAGCCTACAAATCCTCTGGACTGTTTGTTAAGGAGCTTCTCTGTCAGGTTCACAGAGAATTGCTTTAACAATACCCGCTGAGTAGGGTCCAGGCATTCCCACTCCTCTGGAGAGAATTCTATGGCCACATCCTTCAATGTCAAGAGCTCCTGAAAACAAGAACAACAACACATATTTATCAATTGACCATGCCTCTAGGTAAGGCAAGCGTGAAGAGAGCAGGATCCAGCTTGAAACATCTATCTGCAAAACCTAAAACAACCTATAATAGCTTGCTTGATGGCCAGACTCGGTGGCTCAGCCTGTAATCCTAGCATGTTGGGAGGCTAAGGCGAGAGGATTACCTGAGCCCTTGGGTTTGAGACCCATCCAGGTAACTGGCGAGACCTGTCCCTACCATAAATAAAAAATTAGCCAGGCATGGTAGCATGCACCTGCAGTTCCAGCTACTTGGATGACTGAGGTGGAAGGATCACAGGAGCCCAGCATGTCAAGGCTGCCGTGGCTGGGAGCGTGCCACTGCCCTCCAGCCTGGGTGACTCCAACTTGAAAAAAAAAAAAACTTGCTTGACATAAGTAACTCCATTTTGTAACAGATCCTTCATGTTAACCTAAAAATAATCCCCTTATGTAACCTTCCCGTAACCACACTGCACACCCACATTTCTATTCCCTTGGTGCTTGGAAGCTCCCTAGTTGTGCAAATTCTGTAACCATCCATACCCCTTCACAATTGAATGTATTGCCAAGAAATATGAATCAAACTGTACAGCTTATATAATTTCTGCCTCTAATCACTCTGTTCGGGCCGAGAGTTTTTTGGACACCAGTCTGCTATCAGTTGCATCAATAAAGGACTCATAATTCAACCCTCTCTGTGTGTTGGCATCCTTTCTCACAATCCGGCTATAACATTTGGAGGCCCCAGTGAGATGAGTTGCCAGCCTTGCTCCAGCTCTCCCTGGCTCAGTGGGAAGGTGTAGAGGAAGCACTCCTGTGATGTTCCAGGACCCCATAACCTCTCCTCTGGCTCAGAGGAAGTTGGAATGACTACGCACTTCACATTGCTTCAAAATTCCTGGGTACATCTGTGTTCTCCTGGAGGTAAGAGTCTGTTTAATCTGTATGTGGCCACAACTCTGTTAAGGAGGATGGAGTCTGAGGAGACCGCTCCTTAGACTCTATTCATTGATGCAAGAGATTGGTAGAACAGTGTCTCAGTTTAGTATCTGGTTTGTTTGCAATGTCTCGGTTTAGTTACTGATTTCTTTTTGGGTATGCACTTTGACTTCTGATTGCTTATGACATTGGCCCCTTTCTGTTCTTTGTGCCCTTGCTGTGATCTTGGCTACAGGGCTTGCTTCTGCTACACCTTGAGATTGACATTTAGGCTATAAACTTTTATTAGCCTTTGCTTATCTCTTTATAATTGGAGGTCTGCTTTTCATCAGGTTCCTCCTGTGATTTACTGGTTTTTAACAATGTGGGGTATAAGGCCTCCAAGCCTACAAATCCCCTGGAATGTAAGTTAAGAAAATTCTCTGTCAGGTTCACAGAGAATAACTGAGTATGTTTCTCAAGAACAAGCTCCAGACCCTCTGTGATATCAATTGGTAATGCTGGATGGCTCTCTAGAGGGTGTCTGGATGTTCATGTTACTTGAGTTGAATTTGATTTGTTTGTTCTGTTTTTCTTTTTTGCTTTCCATTGGTATTGCTTGTTTAGTTCAACCAGTTCTAACTTAAAATAAAAACATCATTTAAACCTGCACAACTTTTATTGAACTGCCTATTTTGAAAAAGTTTAGCCATGCAAGCTGGATCCAAACTTTCAGAAATATAATTTAAATTTGAATATCTTAAAAATAATAATAATAAGCCGGGCTCGGTGGCTCAGCCTGTAATCCCGCGCCTTTGGGAGGCTGAGGTGAGTGGATTGCCTGAGCCTGTGGGTTCGAGACCCGCCTGGGCAACTTAGCGAGACCTCATCTCTACAATAAATCAAAAAATTAGCCGGGTGTGGTAGCGCGCACCTGTAGTTCCAGCTACTCGGAAGACTGAGGCGGAAGGATCGCTGGAGCCCAGAAGGTCGAGGCTGCGGTGGCCGGGAGCAGCCACTGCACTCTGGTCTGGGTGACAGAGTGAGACTCCAACTCAAAAAAAAAAAAAAAATAATAATAATAATAATAATAAACTTGTTACTGTTTCATATCTAAAATTTTTAAAAGGGTTATTAAATCTAGATTTGCTTAATTATGTTTACATGTATACTTGTCTTATGTTTTGTTCAGCATGATACCAACTTGGCTTTCAAGTTAATGAGTACTTATAAAATGCATTTAACTTTAATAATTAATATAAAAATATATCTTTAAAACTGTCTATATAGATTTCATTAAATGTTATAAAATTACAAGTCTAGCCAAGACCAGGATACTCTCTATTTATATAAATGCTATTGCTATAAGTATGACTAATTTAAAACTGCTGGTTCCAAATCACTAAACCTTCCAACTTATCAGTAAAATGCTAAAAACTGATTGGCTAGAAAATAGTTTTCATAAGTAATTAAGCAAGTTGCTATTAAATATATATATAAAGAATGCTTAGGTGTAAATTCTTCATGCAATTTTTTTTTTTTTTTTTGAGTTGGAGTCTCACTCTGTCACCCAGACTGGAGTGAAGTGGCCGCTCCTGGCCACCAAAGCCTCGACCTGCTGGGCTCCGGCAATCCTTCCACCTCAACCTTTCAAGTAGCTGGAACTTCAGGTGCGCGCTACCAAGCCCGGCTGATTTTTTGATTTATTGTAGAGATGTGGTCTTGCCAAGTTGCCCAGGCAGGTCTCAAACCTGCGGGCTCAGGAAATCCACTCACCTCAGCCTCCCAAAGTGCGGGATTACAGTCTGAGCCACTGAGCCCAGCTGCAATTTTTTAAATTGTCAAAATTATTTCAAAGTTTCATTAAGTGTCTGAGTTATGTTAAGTTAAAAAAAGCAGCTACAAGCTGGGCTCGGCGGCTCAGCCTGTAATCCCAAGCCTTTGGGAGGCTGAGGTGAGTAGATTGCCTGAGCCCACGGGTTCAAGACCCGCCTGGGCAGCGAGACCTCATCTGGGCAACAGAGTGAGACTCCAAATCAAAAAAAAAAAAAAAAAAGCAGCTACAATACCAAGGGAAAAAAAAAACACAAGGACAACAGAGTCTAAGCATGTTATCATCAATGATATGTAAAAATCAAGGTAAGTATCACAAATGGAAATTTATGAAGAAAAAAGCTTGGTATGTAATCAAATTAGTTTTAATTTTTTCTCCTGTTCTAACTGCTGTTATGACATAAAAGATAGTGCAAATTTGTTAACAGCCATCTGTAATTGCTGACAGTTAATTGTAATTTGAATTTGTTTTTCCACCCGAACTTGCAAGTGCTCTAATAAATTTTATTTCCAACTTTACCATGTGCTAACACATTAATGTTAAATAACACCACTATTTGTTATATCAGGCTTACTAAAAATTTTTTTTTTTTTTTTTTTTTGATTTCTCACACAGTCCCCAGGTAGGGGCAGTGGGTGCTCCTAACCTCCACAGCCTCAACCGCTGGGCTAGGTAGGTAATCCTTCTGATTCAGCCTTCCAAGTAGCTGGAACTACAGGCACCCCCATACCAGCTAATTTTTTTATTTATTGTAGAGGTGAGGTCTCATCAAACTGCCCAGACTGGTCTTGAACCCGTGGGCTCATCAATCCTCTCCCCCTTGGCCCCTTGTAAAGTTGTATATAAATATATTTTTTTTTGAGTTGGGGTCTCCTCTGTCGCCCAGACTGGGGTGCATTGGCCGCTCCCGGCCCCCGCACCTCGACCCGCGGGCTCCGGTGATCCCTTCCCCTCAGTCTTCCCAGTAGCTGGAACTACAGGCTGCGCTACCACGCCCGGGGTGATTTTTTTTTTTTATTGTAGAGATGAGGTCTTGCTGCCCAGGCGGGTCTTGAACCCGCGGGCTCAGGCAATCCACTCACCTCAGCCTCCCAAAGGCGCGGGATTACAGGCTGAGCCACCGAGCCCGGCCTAAAGTTGTATATTATAAACAAAAAAATAAATCACTTGTGCCTAATTAGCACCCTCTTATGAAACAGAAAAGCTTTAAATGCTAACCACCTTCCATAACATGATAAGGTTTAAAAAACTGGCCTACACCTAGTACATCTGCCAGATAGATGGGTACTTTATGTGAGCACAGTAAAAATGAGAACTGAACATTCTCACCTAGTTGCTGCAATGCAGTTCTAGTTGTAAGGTGTGAACAATTTGTGCCTTGCAACTAAAACTATAATTTAGTAATTTTTAAAGGGGTTCTTAACAACTTTGCCCATTCATAATTATAAATAAGTAGGGACAGGTCATTACACATCCATGTGATCTGTTCACTCTAAAGGGCTTTGCATCAGACTGTCACAAACAGAGAAATGGTTAAAAATTTTCATATGTATAGCCTATCAAAAAAGGAACTTTTACGTTTTTTCACCTAAAACAAAACAGTGCCAACATGGAGGGCAGCAGAACCAGAGGGACAAAGAGGCACCCCAATTGGCAGTCACAATTAACAACCAAAACTCCCAATGCCCACCAAAATTCTGGTAAAAAAAAAAAAAAAAACATGCTAAGGGAATAGTGTCCTTTGCTTATGGATACAGTCTGTGGGGACACTGTAAATATAACCTCCTGGACCTTGTCTACTGTACAAGCCATTAAGCCATTGGGAAGCAGGTTCACTCTCTTCTGAAAATAGAGAACACTTGGCACACAAATAATTGCCTGCAAACCTGCTAAACTGCCTGGCAAGGGCTCACCATCACCCCAACACCCCCCAAGTAAACCAGGATGCTGGAACCCAAATTAATTTTTATTTAACACAGGAGTCAGCCTTTTGGTCCTGACCATCCATGTTGAAATCATATAGCTTTATCCAAAAGAATTTTACCCTCTACACATCAGAGGGGAAAGAAATAGCCTTGAGACTGCTAGGACAAAAGTATGGTGTAGCCCAAGGACTATAGTATGGTCCAGCCCAAGGACTAAAGTAAGGTCCAGATATAAAGACAGTAACATACTCATCTTAACAATTGGACAGTAAAAGGGTTGCCATCTTGCCTTTGCCCTCTAGCAACGACTGCTATGCTAACTTAAAACCGAATGAAATTACTTATATGCTGTCTATATTTTTGTTCTATAATAAAATAACTGGGTATTTTACAAAAAAAGGGACTGCATTTTCTATTAAAGACTTGCTATACATAATTTACAAAAAGTATTTCAACTTACATTAATAAATAAAAGGCGCTGGGCTCAGTGGCTCAGCTGTAATCCTGCACTTTGGGATACTGGCCTGGGACAAGCTATATATATAAGGTTACTATTCCTCCATGGTGCCTTATTCACCATTCAGTGGCAATTGCCTATTAAACCATGACCAAACCAATAGGGCTACTGGCAGATATAAAGGATCCCCTGTTTGGTTACCACCAGCCTCTGCCTGTTTTTGCCATCTGCCAACCAAGCCACTACCCTGGGTTCACCTTAACTCCTGAGTTCATCTCAACTACTTCCAAAACTGGCCCGCCAATCCCCTAGTCTTTTTCATATGTTAATTAATATACACCAGCTGCCTAATGCCATTATGCCCCAGTTGGCCTCAGAATGCAGGTTCTGCTTAAAACCAAAACCCCCATATTATGTGGGCCTAGAAGTTGAAACTCCTATCACCAGCAACACAGACAAAAGTAAATGATCTCCAGAAACTGTCCACATTACTCTAGGTGACAAAACCGGTAAATTCTCCTGCTTTATAACTCCAGATTTTTTTTTTTTTTTTTGAGTTGGAGTCTCACTCTGTCGCCCAGACTGGAGTGCAGTGGCCGCTCTCGGCCACCGCGGCCTCAACCTGCTGGGCACCGGCGATCCTTCCACCTCAGCCTTCCAAGTAGCCCGGGAAATTTCAGGCATGCACTACCATGCCCGGCTGATTTTTTGATTTATTGTAGAAATGAGGTCTCGCTGCCCAGGCGGGTCTCGAACCTGCGGGCTCAGGCAATCCACTCACCTCAGCCTCCCAAAGGCGCGGGATTACAGGCTGAGCCACCGAGCCCGGCAACTGCAGATTTTAATCTAACAATTTCTCCAGTCTCTGATATTTGTAATTTATCCCTTACCCTAACCATGGCTGAATCCACAGCCTACGTGGCCCCTGCCAACACCTGGTTAGTTAGTTCTACAGGCCTTACAAAATGTGCTACTACCAAAAGCTTAATTAATCAGTCTACTTTGTATATTACTGTTCATGTGCTACCTCAGGTTTATGCTTATAACAGTCCCAAAGGAGCTCTTCTACTAAATCCCCCTTGTCTTCCAATTACTTGTTGAAAACACACTTAGTACCTGCCTTAGTCGGACTAAGTGTAGCAGGAACAGCTGAAACTGGCACTGGTGCTCTGGTTTGTGGAGACTTGGGTCTGTCTAACCTTGCCCAAGAAATTGATGCTGACCTAAGTAACCTACAGTTTGCCATGGACAAACTCCATGAACAGGTAAAAGCTCTTGCTCAAGTTGTCCTCCAAAGTCATAAAGGACTAGACTTACCTTTTCTATCCCAAGGGGGACTCTGTGTAGCCCTTGAAGAAGCTTGTTGCTTCTATACCAAACAAATCAAGGGGTATTAATATTAAGATTATTATTATGAGCCGGGCTCAGTGGCTCAGCCTGTAATCTTCCCTTTGGGAGGATGAGGTGAGTGGACTGCCTGAGCCCGCGGGTTTGAGACATGCCTGGGCAACTTGGCGAGACCTCATCTCTACAATAAATCAAAAAATCAGCTGGGCATGGTAGCACATGCCTGTAATTCCGGCTACTTGGAAGGCTGAGGTGGAAGGATCACCAGAACCCAGCAGGTTGAGGCTGCGGTGGCTGGGAGCGGCCACTGCACTCCAGTCTGGTGACAGAGTGGGGCTCCAACTCAAAAAAAAAGATTATTATTATGATTCATTTATTTAGTTAAAATTGTGGGGCATAATTCAGGGCTAGGTATAAAAATATTCACAGTGAGGGTAACTTTATCAATGTGGTGTGCCCCCCCCTTCCCCGGCAGATATCTACTACCGTGAATCCCAGCTCCTCACCCCCTTACCCCCTCCCCATAGTTTCCTGCCACTTTCAATCCTTTTATTATAATAATATGTAGTTGTTCAAGGTCCACTTTTGAGTGAGAACATGAGTCAACACATTGACTCATAAACAACTAAAAGGAGGGAATAGAATATCTATCTGCAAAACCTATAATAGCCTGTAATAACTTGCTTGACATAAGTAACTCCACTTTGTAACAGATCCTCCATATTAACCTAAAAATAACCTCCTTCTGTAACCTTCCCATAATCACACCGCACACCCACATACCTATCTCCTCAGTGATTGAAACTCCCTAGTTGCACAAATTCTATAACCATCCATACCCTTCATAATCGAATATATTGCCAAGAAATATTAATGAAACATAAAACAAGCTGATATGACAACTAGAATTATGCAATAAGATAATTTATAACACAGAAATATCCTCTAATGCATTGAGTCTGAGAAAAAAGAATGAAATAAAATATACTCAGTGTAGAAACTCTTTTTCTTTTGAGACCCACCTGGGCAACTTGGCCAGACCTCATCTCTACAATAAATCAAAAAATCAGCCAGGTGTGGTAGCGCATGCCTAAATTATACAGCATAAATTTGGACACTAACAGATATTTACATTTTTTAGTGCTATGTTTACCTCACTCAAAATAAGTTGCATATACTGCTCAGATGGAAAACTCCTAGTGAATTGGAAGGCCCGCATCAAATTTTATTATATACAACAATGAAATTGAGCTGGGCTCGGTGGCTCAGCCTGTAATCCCGAGCTTTGGGAGGCTGAGGTGAGTGGACTTCCTGAGCCCACGGGTTCGAGACCCACCTAGGCAACTTGGCAAGACCTCATCTCTACAATAAATCAAAAACCAGCTGGGCATGATAGTGCACACCTGTAGTTCCAGCTACTTGGAAGGCTGAGGCAGAAGGATCGCCGGAGCCCAGTGGGTCGAGGCTGCGGTGGCTGGGAGCAGCCACTGCACTCCAGTCTGGGTGACAGACTGAGACTCCAACCCAAAAACAAAAAAGAAAAAAGTGACATTCCTTCTGACCTGGGACACATTTACCTGAGAAGCAGTCATTTTTTTCCCTTTTCCTCCTACTTCTCTGATATTTTTTCAGGTGAGATTATCTAATCAAGTCACACCTACATGCTGAAAATATGCCTTTATTTATTTCAAAATTAAATTGAAGCCGGGCTCGGTAGCTCTGCTTGTAATCCTGCACTTTGGGAGGCTGAGGTGAGTGGATTGCCTGAGCCCGCGGGTTCGAGACCCGCCGGGGCAAGTTGGCGAGACCTCATCTCTACAATAAATCAAAAAAATTAGCCAGGTGTGGTAGCGCGCACCTGTAGTTCCAGCTACTTAGAAGGCTGAGGCAGAAGGATCACCGGAGCCCAACAGGTCAAGGCTGCAGCGGCCGGGAGCCGCCACCGCACTCCAGTATGGGTGACAGAGTGAGATTCCAACTCAAAAAAAAAATAATAATAATAAAATTACATTGAATGTATTTTTTTTTTTTTTGTCAGAGTCTTACCACCCTCTTGGCAGCCCCATCACTTACTCTCCTGTGTGGCTGAGGTTCTCGTTTATGTGTGGATTCTTCCCCCATCTCTGTGACGGGGACTTATGTTGTCCTTTGGGATAGTTTTTCTTCCTTCACAATTACAAGATCATCCAGAGGACAGAAATCATTTCTGATTTTTCCCCTCAAGAACAATGATGTGCCTAAAAATGCACAGAAACCAGTCTCTGAACTAAAACAGATTTCTTGAAAATTGCGAATAAGCCGGGCTCGGTGGCTCACCTTAATCCGCGCCTTTGGGAGGCTGAGGTGAGTGGATTGCCTGAGCCGCGGGTTCGAGACCCCCTGGGCAGCGAGACCTCATCTCTACAATAAATCAAAAAATCACCGGGCATGTAGTGCATGCCTGTAATTCCGGCTACTGGAAGCTGAGCGGAAGATCGCCGAGCCAGCAGGTCGAGGCCGCGTGGCCGAAGCGCCACTGCACTCCAGTCTGGGCGACAGAGTGAGACTCCAACTAAAAAAAAAAAAAAAAAAAAAAAGAAAATTGCGAAATAAATAAAACTTAGACTTCATTAACCTCAAATGGGACAGTCAACTGTCAAAAGTCTGACATAACTCTATTTTAGACAGAAAGGGGAACTCTGGCCTCTTTGCCTGCTTACACATAGATAAAATAATTTTGAAATGCTGAAAACATGAAATAGACACAAGAATGCAGTCCCTCATACTAACTCTGGAAAAGAAGGAGTATGTGCGCTAACTCTGTTTTGTTAAATAAAGGAACAAGGAGACAGTAAACCAAGGAGAAAGAGAATTCACCACTTTCCAGGACTCCTCTCATTGCCCAGATGTCTGCAAGTCTAAGTCACCTCTTGATTTCGGCCCCCCTCTGCTCCCCAGCCTGGATAAAAATCAAAAAAAGCACACACGACTCAGGAGGGTTCTTTAGGATGCCGGCACCTCATCTCCTCGATTTTAGTGTCCCTACAAAATAAAGTCACATTCTCTGCTCCAATTCCGAGTCTCGACAGAACCGGGTCTGGACATAGTGACACAAAAGGCCAATGACCCTCATGGCAGACCTTGGAGATTTTCACCTAGATAATCCATATAAGGCAACTGAGGGGCTGTCACCCACCAGCAACTGCCCATGGTTCGGAGCTGACAGGAAGGCCGGTTTCGCCACTAGTGGGCCATCGGTGTCCATCCGCCCTCCCTTTTTCGCACCCGCCCCCGTACCCACCATCTCCCGCATTCCGGGTGTCCCGGCATCCACCATACTGACTCCCCGAGACTGCAGGTCACAAGGTGACAGAGGCTGAAGCGAAGATATATGACACGCATGGGTCCCAACGAAGAGGACAAAGCTGAGAGGATGACCCAGCTCTGTGAGCCGCGCAGGAGACGAAGCCGCTTCCTCACTTCCGGTTCCCATCTGATTGGCTAGTTCAGACGTCAGCGTCTGTTGATTGTATAAGACTCCTGCCCCCACCCTCTGCTCGTGAGTGACAGGAGATGCGATCAGACCCAGCTGCGTGAGGCAAGAAAAGGTTGAAATTTCTTCCAGCACCGAAATGTGACGGTGAGGTGTAGGGGTGTGGCCGCTCGCAGGGCATGCTGAGAACGCTGGCGTCTAAATGTCTTCTGGTCGGTAGGTCCCGGAGCTGCGTGAGTACGATCGCAGCGTGTCCCGGGAGAGGTGGTGTCATCCTACAGTCCAGCGACCCGCCGACCCGGAGCGATGAAGATTACCATCATGCCCCGAGAGGGGACCACAACCTTACTCCTCCGCTCCTTCCGCCCAGACTATGGGGCAAGGAGAACTCTAAATGCACTTTTGTCTGTGGAGTCCCTCCCGTTTTTTTATCTCTTGTCAGTCAAGACCAGAAGGGCGGGGCCTGGAGTCTTGTCCAATCAATGGATGCTGAGGTCTGAACTGACCAATCAGATGACAACTCGAAATGAGTGGGCACTTTCTCGGTTCTGATCAGGCCTTCCTCGCCTGCGCCTGCGCACCGAACTGGGTCGTGTTCTCAGCTTTGACCTGCTCTCCTAGATCCATGCGTGTGGCAAGTCTTTGCTTCAGCCTTTGTCGCCTTGTGACCTGCAAGTCGTGGGAGTCTGTGGGGAGGACGCCTGGACACCCAGAAGCCGGGAGATGATGAGTATGCTGGGGGTGTCCCGAGAGGGGACGGGATAGACCCGCATCCCCCTCATCCCTGAGACTGCACCTCTCCCTGCTGGCTGCTCAGCATGGTCCCCTCGGTGTAGGTGAGTATAGGCCAGGATCCCGCGACCTTGTCCTGTGGCGACCTCACCAGTTTAGCCTTCCCCACACAGACCCTCTCCACGTGTTTGTGACCCACAAGGGTCGTGGGGAGTATCCGACCTGCGTGCAGTGCCCGTGGGGGTTTTTTTTTGGGGGGGGGTCTGGGGTCTTGACCCTTCGCTCTCCTCTCCAAGGTTATTCGTAGCCTCCCTGGACAACGTTAAGGGACAATTTCTCTCATTATGGCTGTGAAAATCAGTACATTTCCACCTAAAAGTGTGATCGATTCATTGTTGAATCTCGCAGGTGTATGCAAATATCCATTTCTTTTTTGTTTTTCTTAAGTAAGTGTCTCACTCCATCGCCCAGGTTGGAATCCAGTGGTACACTCACAGCCACCCCCGCGTCAACCTGCTGGGCTCTGGCCATCCTAAAACCTGAGCCTTCCAAGTAGCGGAAACGACAGGCGTGCACTACCACATCTGGCTAATTTTTCATTTTATTGTAGAGACGCGGTCTCACCAAGTTGTCTGTGCTGGTCTGGAACCCACAGGAGCAGGCAATTTACTCCCGTCGAACTCCGAAAGTGCTGGGATTACAGGCTGAGCCACCGATCCCGGCCCCATTACTTTTTGTTGGAAGAGTGAAGAATTCTGTTATCTGGGTAAGGGTTTTACGGTAAATTTCATGAGAAAAGCTTGGCAACTACAAGAAGTATTCACACATTATTGTTTACAAAATGACTTGTTATCATGGAAGAGATATTTACATGTTTATTTTCTGAAAGAAATGCACATTTTTCTGATTTTGTTAAGGTTAGTAAGGTGTCTTACAAGTGTTTGCCCTTCATAAACATGAACACTGAGTTAAAGAGATTTTTCACTGTGTGCTTTCTCATTTGCATCTAACTGAGCAAAATTAACCAGGTCTGATGATTCCAAGTCACAGTCAGTCATGATCCTGCAAAAGAAAGTCTTTAAGACCCAGTTAGTTCTTCCAGGGGAGACTCTTCTGCATGTGTGCCCATGTTTACAGCAGTCATGGAAGGAGCCCGAGATAGTGAGAGAAGCTGCTGAACTCTGGAAAGCTGTGGGTTTGCAGGGAGATTTGTCCAGGGTTGGGACAGAAATAAAGGATGTGATGCTGTTTCAGAAGGTGTAATTTTTACTGTCCTGGGGCTGTTTCTAGACAATGTTATGTAAAATAAATTTGAGTTTGGATCAAAATAACTTCATATAATTGAGTATTGCAATAGGGTGGAAACACCCCTTATAGACCTTTAAGCATTTGAACGTTTAGGCAAAAGTGGGTTTTCCTTCAAGGGGAGAAAAACTCAGAAAGAGGGTGAAAGGGAGAGGGCAGGATGAAAGGTGGCACCAGTAGATCTCAGGTCACAGAATTCTCACTCTGAAGTCAGCCTGCTCTTAGGAGGGACATGAAGAGTGGTTTGTGTTGGCTCAGGCTTAGGGTGGGTTAGAGTTCAGGGATCTGGGAGAAGTAGGAAATCTTAGGGCAGTGCTTGACTTGCGTGAGTTTTGTTCAGACTGCTGAAGACAAAACTGTTTATCTAGTTGTCTATGAAGCAGAAAATGGAAAAATGTAGTGTCTCTGAGTGACTTTGGGGTAGGGAAAAGGCGGAACATCACTTAAGTCTTAATGGGAAGGAGGATTCTTTGCCACAAGGTGCTCTTGCAGAATATGAATGACGGGGCATTTTCAATCACAGCTGTTTATCAGAATTCCCTCCCCACCCACATTCCCTGCCACTGACCCTAGCCTTATGCCTCTTTTTCACTTGGCTGTTTCTGAGTTATAATCTTTATAATAAACTGGGCAGCCTAAGTGAAATACTTTGCAGAGTTCTGTGAATATTCCATCAAATTATTGGACTGGAGGAAGGGTTTGGGGAGCCCCTGATTTATAGGCAGTTGCTCAGAAGCCCCTGGTAAGTGGCATCATCAGTGTGGGCAATTTTGTCTGACAGAGTCTTGAACTTGGGGGTTTGTCATGTTAGAAATATTTGAGAATAGTGGTGATTTTGTTATTTGATTGAGAAATTTTGAAAACTGCAGAGAGATGTTATAAGTTTTCTTTTTTTTTTTTGAGTTGGAGTCTCACTCTGTCACCCAGACTGGAGTGCAGTCATACTTTTTATTTTAAAATTGTATGGAACAGTTAAGTGTTAGGTATACAAATATGCATTGTGCAGGAACCCTTGTGGATGAGGTGTGCCCCCCCATCCACAGACAGATATCAACTACTGTTAATCCCAACTCCCTGCCCCCCCCATATTTTCCCACCACTGTCAATCCTTTTCTTATAGTATTATGATAGTTGTTCAAGGTCCACTTATTAGTGAGAACATGTGATACTCAGATCTTTGTTTCTCTGAGAGATCACTCGGTATTATAAACTCCAGTTCCATCCAGGTTGCTGTGAAATTCATGATTTTGTTCTTTTTTATGACTGTGTAATATTCCATTGTATATACGTACCCTTTTTTTTTTTTTTTTGAGTTGGAGTCTCACTCTGTCACCCAGACTGCAGTGCAGTGGCCACTCCCAACCACTGAAGCCTCAATCTGCTGGGCTCTGGCGATCCTTCCACCTCAGCCTTCCAAGTAGCTGGAACTACAGGCATGCGCTACCACACCTGGCTAATTTTTTTATTTTTATTGTAGAGATAAGGTCTCATCAAGTTGCCCAGATGTGTCTCAAACCTGCGGGCTCAGGCAATCCACTCACCTCAGCCTCTGAAGGCATGGGATTACAGGCTGAGCCACTGAGCCCAGCTCATTTTTTTGATCCAGTCCTCTTTTGATGGACAACATGGTTGGTTCCATGATCTTGCTATTGTAAACAATGCTGGAATAAACATATGTGTGCAGCTATCTTTTTTATAGAGTGATTTGAGTTCTTCAGGTTATATTCCCAGTAGGGGAATTGTGGAGTCATATGGAAGGCCAATTTTTAGAGCTTTTAGGAAGCGTCACTGATTTCCACCAGAGGCTGCACTAGTTTACACTACCACCAACAGTACAGAAGTGTTCGTGTTTCACCACATCCTCTCCAGCATCTGTTATTTTTTGAGTTATTGATAATGGCCATTCTGACTGGAGTTAGGTGGTATCTCAGTGTGGTTTTAATTTGCATTTCCTTGATGATTAGTGAGGTTGAACTTTTCTTCATGTGTCTGTTGGCTGCTTGTATGTCTTCTTTTGAGAAGTGTCTGTTCATATCTTTTGCTCACTTTGTAATGGGGCTGTTTGTTTTTTTCTTTTCAGCACATTTGAGTACCTTGTAGATCCAAGATGTTAGGCCTTTGTCAGACATGGAGTTGGCAAATACTTTTTCCCACTCTGTGGGCTGTCTCCCTGCTCTGCTGATGGTTTCTTTGGCTTTGCAGAAGCTTGTCAGTTTAATGAGGTCCCACTTGTCTATCTTATATCTTATGGCCTATGCGTTTTGGATTTTGTTCAGGAATTGGATGCCAATTCCAATTTCCATAAGAGTGTGTCCTGCAATTTCTAAGGTTCTTAAGGTTTGAGGTTTTACATTTAGTTCTCTGATCCATTTAGAGTTAATTTTTGTGTATGGGGATAGATAGGGGTCTTGTTTGAGTATTCTACATGTGGTCAGCCAGTTTTCCAAGCATGATTTACTGAATAGGTTCTCCTCTCCCCAGTGGTAGGTGGTGAAGGCTTTGTCAAAGATGAGTTGGTTGAGAAATTGAGGTTTTGCTTCTGGAATCTCAGTTCTGTATGCCTGTTCCATTGGTCTATATGCCTGTTCCTGTAAGAATACCAAGCTCTTTTGATTATTATAGCTTTATAAAAAAGTTTGAAGTCTGGTAAGGTGATACCTCCTGCTCTGTTTTTTTTTTTGCTTTTTGGTGTTGTTTTGTTTTGTTTTGTTTTTGCTGAGGATTGTTCTGGCTATTCTTGGTCATTTGTGTTTCCATATGAATTCCTGTATTGTTTTTTCTATGTCTGAGAAGAATGCTGCTGGTAATTTGATGGGTATTGCATTAAATCTGTAGATTGCTTTAGGTAAGATGGACATCTTCACAATGTTGATTCCTCTAATCCATGAGCATGGGATATTTTTCCACTTGTTTGTGTCATCTTTGATTTCTTTGAAGGTGTTATAAGTTTTCTGCTAACCCTAACCCTAGGGAGGTTTCCATGTAATTTTACAGAAATTCATATTCCATAATTCTACAGGGACAGAGAGTATGTGTCTAGATAGAAAACACCCTAATATTATTTGCTTTAATCTTTCTTTTTCAGTATTAACTGATATTGGTCATTTACACTTTATATGTCCAAATTTCTTAATATACTATATTACGTAGAACATTGATAAATGTATATTAAACTCCCATGTTATCTTGTTCACAATAACTCTCATCTTATTATTTTTTTTAGTATGAAGCTAGGACTAGGTTACATATATGCACATAAACATACATACCTATACACATGTTTATGTGTTCAACATCTGATTTTTTATACATAAATAATAATGATATAACCATATTTTTTGTGTATAATGTAATTTGATGTCCTTATACATTGTGAAACAATGACTACAATTAAGTTAATGAATATATCAGTCATGTTACATAGTTTCCATTTTTATTTTTTGTAACAAGAACACTGTCTATTATTTTGGCATATTTTTGAATCATACAAAACATTATTAGCCGTAATTCACCATGTTAAACATTAGATTTCTAATAATTATAATTGAAATTTTGTAGCCATTTAAATTATCTCCCATTTCCCTACAGGTTGGCCCTAATGACCACCACTGTACTCTCTGACTCTGTGAGTGCCAACTTTTTTGATTCCACACATGAGTGAAATGACGCAGTATTTTTGGTGTGTACCTGGCTCACCTCAATTAGCATGTCTTACAGCTTCATCTGTGATGGGGGAAAACAGGATTCTTTTTATTTTTATTGTTAAATAATATGCTATTGTGTATATATAATATTATATTTTGTTAACACAGTGTCCACATATATTTAGGTTGTTTTCATAGCTTGACCATTTTGAGAAATGCTGCAATGAATATATGGGTGCAGAGACATTTTTGAGAAGCTGATTTTATTTCCTTTACTTATAAACCCTAAAAAGGGATTTGTATGTTGGATGAAAGTATATTCCTTATGTTTAAAAGGATATTCATAATGGTTTTCACTGTGACTACCAATTTGACACTCACCAACAGTATACAGGGTTTCTTTTTCTTCACGTCTTTGTCAACACTTCTCTCTCTTCTGGTTGATATTAGTCATCCTCACAGGTGTAAGATAATATCTCATCATTGTGCAATTTGAAACTGTCCCCCTATTGGTATCATTGAGTGCCATTTCTTATACCTACTGGCAATTTCTTTGTAATCATTGGAAAAGTAACTATTCATTCTTGGGCTATATTTTAGTAACACGATTATCTTTTTCTTGTTTTTGCCTTTGATTTGTATAATGTTGTTGTAAAGTCTGAATATTAAACTCTCAACAGATAATGTGATCTGCAAATATTTTTTTTCTTATCCTGTAAGCCTTCTTCCTGTTTACTGTGCAGAAGGTTTTAGTTTGATGATGCAGGCCAACTTGTTAATATACGCTTTTGTTCCTCTAGTCACATAAAACAAAAAATAAATGATTACTAAGACCAATATCATTATCAAAGAGAATTTCCAAATCCTTTTTTTGTGTGTGGTTTTGTTTCATTTTCTATTCTTTTCTTTTGTTTGAGTTGTGATCTATTTCTGTGACCCAGGCTGGAATGTGGTGGCAAAATCAAGGTTCATTATCACCTTGTGCTTCTTGACCTAGGTGATTATTCCAGCTTAGCCTCCCAAGTACTGGGATTACAGGCTCATGACAACATGCCTGGCAATTTTTTTTTTCTTAGGCATAAAGTCTTGGCATACTGTATTGCCTATGTAGGTCTTGGACTGCTGGACTCAGGTGCTGAGATTACAGACATGACCAATCACATTTAGCTAATACTGTCTTATTTATGTTAACATAATGTCCACAAGATTTAACCTTACCATAACACGTAACATCCTGTCAAGATGCTTTTCTTCTTCTGTGAAGCAATTTACAGCTCATCAGTTTTCATGCCTTTCAGAGCCTCCACTGTGTTCTGTTTTATGTCTTCCAAATTGACACAGTGCTTCTTTTTGAGGACTTTTCTCAAGCAGTGAAACACTAAAAATGTCACAGGGTGAGACTGGGTGAATAGAGAGTGAGGCACAGGATTCATGCTGTTTTTGGACAGAAACTACTGAATACCCAGCATAGTGTGGGCAGGTACATGGCCATGGTGAAAGAACCAGTCACTTGTTTGCCACAAGACTGTTTATTCCACAGTGCTACCTCTCACAACAGCAACAGTAGGTACGTCGATGCTGATCAATTCATAGAACACTTACTTAGCCATGAACGCCTGTACTACAAGGGGTCCGCTGTGCAAAATGATAATTCCAGGGTGTTTTTGGCCTTGTGTACCATTGAAAAAGGCTATACTTTTGATTTTGTGATCCTTTTTAGAATCAGTTTAGCGTTCAATGAAAAGAACTTCCTTTAACATTTGTTATATGGGATGTCTAGTAATTAATTTTTAGCTTTTCTTTATCTTGAAAATTCTTTTTATTTTTGAAGGATATTTGTGCTAAATCTAATATTCTTGGTTGGTAGTTTTTGTTTATTCAGCATACTTGCTATATAACCCAAATCCCTTATGATCTGCAAGGTGTCAGTACTGAGAAATCCCCTGACGATCACATGGGAGCACCCTTATGGATGAACCATCAATTTTATCTTTCTTTCTTTAAGCACCTCTCATCTAAGTCTTTTTTTTCCCAATAAAAAAAGTCGCTACCTGGCAGTGACTGAGCGAAAACTGACTATCTGAGAAATTTAATTCTGGGACCACCACACACTCTACTGCCCCCCCCCCACAGCAAGGTTTTCCTTCATCTTCCAGGGTATCAGTTCTCACCAGGACCACTCACCTGAAGTAGGTCACAATTTTGATCTGTGATGTCCTTTTTCTGACCCCAAATGTGTAAAGTTTACTGGACACCAACCAGTCTCCAACAACAATTGTTTGTCCAATAATTCAATTCTGTCATCACCCCAAAGTAAGCACAAAACCCTGAGTTCAGGGCTCAGTCCCACAACATTGCCCACACTGCTCATGCCAGTTACAAAATTCAGGAGCCTTATTTGCTTCTGAAAAACTGCTTATAAAACAGGGTTTCCTCAACCCCCTCCTCTGGTCCAATAATTTGATGAAATATTCATTCACAGAACTCAGCAAAATATTCACTTGTTTTGTCCAGTTTATTATAAAGAATACAACTCAGAAACAAAGCAAAAGAGAGGAACAAGGCTAGAGATGGTGGCAAGGGACATAGGTAGGGAGGGAATTCTGATAAATAGCTATGGTCTAAAATGTCCCATCATATATATTCTGTAAGACCAGATTGATGCAAAGAATCCCCCTTCCCATGAGAACTTAAGTGATGTCCCCCTTTTCCTTACCTTAAAGCCACTCACGACACTCCAATTTCCCATTTTCTGCTTCATAAATAAATAGATAAACAGCTAGGGTTAGGGTTATGATCTTGCACTTGTGGAGGAGGGAAAACTATCCCAAAGGACAAGATAACCCACCTAAGGGAGATGGTGGAAGAATCCACAAATCAAAGAGAACCTCATGCACACAGAAGAGCAAGTGCAGGTACTCGTGAGAGGGTGGGAAGACTGACCAAAAATAAATAGATTTTATTTTGAAATAAATAAAGGTATATTTTCAAAATGTAGGTACAACTAGACTAGATAATCTTACCTAAGAAAAAATTCCAGAGCAGTGGGGGGAAAAGGAAAAAAAATGGCTGCATCTTAGGTTAATGTGGCTCAGGTCAGAAGGAATGTCATGTGTTTAAAACTTGCAAACCAGCTGGGCTCGGTGGCTCAGCCTGTGATCCCAGCACTTTGGGAGGCTGAGGTGAGTGGTTTGCCTGAGCCTGTGGGTTCAAGACCCACCTGGGCAACTTGGCGAGACCTCATCTCTACAATAAATAAAAAAATCAGCCGGGTGTGGTAGTGCGTGCCTGTAGTTCTGGCTACTAGGAAGGCTGAGACGGAAGGATCGCCGGAGCCCAGCAGGTCGAGGCTGCGGTGGCCGGGAGCGGCCACTGCACTCCAGTCTGGGTGACAGAGTGAGACTCCAACTCAAAAACAAAAACAAAAGCAAAAAACTTACAAACCATCCTGCTGTCCTTGTGATGGTCCTGCCTAATGAGTTTGTTTCAACTATTTTTGTTCTTCCTGTGATATTCAATGGGTCTGCAGGACACTGCTCCCTCCATAGCCTCCCCTGTTCTCTTCATCCATACTGCTTAGTTGCCATGAAATGTTCTCACAGCGAATGTATGTCCTGCAATATTAAATATGTTCCCTTGTGGTTGAGAATCATGAGAAGGCCAGGGACCCAAGAATCCCATTGGAGATGGGGTAATGGGGTAGATACTCAATCCCAATGAGGATGGCAACATGTGCCTTTTTTGTGTTTTGTTTGAGTTGGGTCTCCCTCTGTTGCATAGGCTAAAGTGCAGTGACACACTCATGGCCACCACAGTCTGGCTAATTTTTTGATTTATTGTAGAGATGAGGTCTCACCTAGTTGCCAGGGCTGGTCTCATACGCGTGCGTTCAGGAAATATTCTCGCCACGGCCTCCAAAATTGCTGGGATTATAGGCATGAGTCTTGGCACCTGGCCAGAACATGCACTATTAAGATTCTGTCAGCCAGGCTCAGTGGCTCAACCTGTAATACTGCACTTTGGGAGGCTGAAGTGAGTGGATTACCAGCAGATTCGAGACCTGCCTGGGCAACTTGACGAGACCTCATCTCTACAATAAATCAAAAAAGCAGCCGGGCATGGTAGCGTGCACCTGTAATTCCAGCTACTTGGAAGGCTAAGCCAGAAGGATTGCCGGAGTCCAGCAGGCCAAGGCCGTGGTGGCCAGAAGCATGCCACCAGACCCCAGTCTGGGCGACAGAGTAAGACTCCAACTCAAAAAAAAAAAAAGTTTCTGTCTAGGTGCTCCATTATTTCCATGCAGAATATGATTAATAAAATGTACATTTAAGCAGGACAGCAGTTACTGCCAAAAATACTTGAGGAAATTCCAAAAAAAAAAATACTTAGGGCTAGACTTGGTGGCTCAGCCTGTAATCCCAGCACTTTGGGAGTCCGAGGAGAGTCCTGTTTCAAAGATGTTGCCTTTAATCTGAGATTGGAATATGGCATGAGGTGTGATGATATAGAATTTCATTTTAAGCAATTTTTATGTAGGGTTGGGAGGAGACACTCTGCCAGATTATAGCTGTTGTTCGAGCAGCTTTCATCATCAAACTACATTCTGTAAACATTATTTTATGTTCACCATAGATCAGACAATAGTCTTGATTTAAAAATTTTAACAAATTGAGCGACATCTTGCTGTTTTTAGTTTTCTTTATACTTCGGCTCTGAAAAATTTGAAAGAAGAACCCACCCGAGACCGCAAGTTCAAGACCCACCCAGGCAAGTCGGCAAGACCTTGTCTCTACAATAAATCAAAAATTAGCTGGGCCTGGTAGCCTGTGCCTGCACTTCTGGCTCCTTGGAAGGCTGAGATGGAAGGATCACCAGAGCCCAGCAGGTTGAGGCAATGGTGGCCAGGAGCATGCCACTGCACTCCAGTCTGGGTGACAGAGTGGGACTCCCAACTAAAAAAAAAAAAAAAGAATAATTAGAAGAGTCTTGCACTCTAGGATGCTAAAAACAAACAATATAAATATACTTTTAGAGATTACATGCCATGGCAGAGAACTGTAGGCTGATTTCTGTCTAAAACATTTTCTTTGTTATTGAATTGAAGTTATAAATTACATACTGGCCGGGCACGGTAGCTCAGTTTGTAATCTCCGCATTTTGGGAGAACGAGGTGAGATGATTGCCTGAGTCTGGGGGTTCAAGACCAGTTTGGGCAACTTAGTGAGACCTCGTCTCTACAGCAAATCACTACTGAGCATGGTTGTATGCACTTGTAGTTCTAGCTACTTGGAAGGCTGAGGTGGAAGGATGCCTAAGCCCAGCAGGTTGAAGCTGTGGTGGCCAGGAGATGCCACTGCACTCCACTCTGGATGACAGAGTGAGACTACAACTAAAAAAAAAAAATTAAAAAATAAAACTTGAGGACATTCCAACTCTCTAGGAGTTTTCCATCTGAGCAGTATATGCAACTTATTCCGTGTGATGAAAACACTGAAAAATGTACATGCTTGCATTGGTGTCCAAATTTATGCTGTATCCTTCACAAAAATAGAGTGTCCATACTGGTTTAGTGGATTTTATTTCATCCTTTTTTCTCAGACTTAATGCATTAGAGAATATTTCTGTGTTACAAATTATCTTATTGCATAATTCTAGTTGACATATCAGCTGGACCCTGTTTACTTCAAACTTGCTTTACCTAGAGGCATGGTCAATTGGTAAATGTGTGTTCTTCTTGTTTTCAGGGACTGTTGACAAAGATGTGGCCATAGAATTCTCTCCAGAGGAGTGGGAATGCCTAGACCCCACTCAGCAGATACTGCTCTGGAATGTGATATCAGAGAAGCACAGAAACTTTGTTTTCCTAGGTGAGCACTGTCTTAACACAAAATTCCTACTTCATACTAAGAATTTCATATCCTTTTTTGTAGAATGTTTTCTGGTAATTTCTACTACGTGCAAATGAGTTTCAGATTCCTGCTATCAAAGAAAACTTGATGATTTGTTAACATAGAAAAGAAAAAATTAAAGATGTTTCATTTTGACATGAGGCATTCGCTATTTTGAATTGACATGTGTCCTATCTATATTAATGGTAAGTCCAGAACTTAGTCACATAGAATATCATTGTCCATACCTCAATCCAATTGATACCGTAAGTTTTTTCTCACTAGTACTGAGCTAAGAACCCACAAATTTATGGCTGGGAGTGATGGCTCAAGCTTGTAATCCCAGGACTTTGGGAGGCCAAGGTGAGAGGATTGCCTAAGCCCATGGGTTAGTGAACAACCTGGGAGATGTGACAAGCCCTCATCTCTACAATAAATCAACAAATTAGCTGAGTGTGGTAGCATGCACCTGTAGTTCCGGCTATATGGAATGCTGAGAGGAAAGAATCATATAACCTCAGCAGGTCAAGCCCGGGGATGCCTGGGTAACAAAATGAAATTCCAACTCATAAATAAAAACCCCACAAATTTAAAATTCTATCCAAATGTTCTAAAGGTTCAATTGGGAAACAGTATTTGGGGATAATTTTCTAGAATCTTGTATTATATGTTCTCTACTGAGCACAGTACTAGGTTTGTAATCAGAGAATCCCGGCAATGGTCATGTTATTTTTCTAATAAAACAGGACTTGCTGTCTCTAATTCAGACCTGGTCACATGTCTAGAGCAAAGGAAAGAGCCCTGGCATGTGAGGAGACTCAGCACATTAGCCCAACCTCCAGGTAGGTGGGAATGAATGAAGCAGATTACACAGGTCAAAGAAGCAGAACCTGAAATATGGTTTGGGATGGTGGCCTGCCCTAGTGGAAATGGTTTCTGAGAATTCTTTCTGAGATTCTTTCTCTTTTGTTCCACAAAGGGACATCTATTATTCCATGTTCTGAAATTCTCCAAAACTCTCTCTTCTTCAGTGATCTCATTTCAAGTTTAGAGGACATGAAAGTCCACTTAATGGTTTGTTAGGGTCTTCATGGTCTGACTACCTTTCTGATGCTTTTAAAGATGTGCAAATATCTGTTTATTTAGTTAGAAAATCCATGTCAAACTATTTTTTAAATTTTATTTTTGCATCATGTTGGAAATTGTGAGAGTAGTGATTTTGCTATTTGATTCAGAAATGTTAAGAAGCCCAGACAGATGTTATATGGATTCTACTTTATGATTTTCTATCCTAGGGAGGTTTCCAATATGATTTTATTCAAGTTCATACTCCATAATTCTACCAGGACACAAGCTATCTTTCTTGATAGAAGAAAATCTGTTATTTTACTTAATTTTTCTTTTTTAGTATAAACTGAGATTGGTAGTTTTTCTATATATCCAAATCCTAAAGTATACTATATCACACAGAGCATTGGTAAACATATTAAACTCCCAGGTGTTACCTTGTTTCTTAATAACTCTTTATAAAATATTATTTAGAATGAAGATTAAGACTAGTATACATATATATGTACACCCATTTTGTGTTTATGTATGTTATTAACATCTGATTTTTATACATAAATAAGATATGTACAGCCATATGTTGTGTAGTTGTATATAATACAATTATCTGATATACCTATATATTGTGAAATGATTGCAATTATGCTAATGAACAAAGCCACTGAGGCTGACCACCTTGTTTCTTAATAACACTTATTTTATAATTTTCTTTTGTTTAGTATGAAGATTAGGACAAGTCTACATATATGCTTGTATATGTACATCCATGTATATGTGTTAATGTGTCTTCTTTTTTTTTTTTTTTTGAGTTGGAGTCTCACTCTGTCACCCAGACTGGAGTGCAGTGGCCACTCCTGGCCACCGCAGCCTTGACCTGCTGGGCTCTGGCGATCCTTCCACCTCAGCCTTCCAAGTAGCCAGAATTACATGTGTGCGCTACCACACCCGGCTAATTTTTTGATTTATTGTCTCTACAATAAATAAATAAGTAAGTAAGTAAGTAAAGTAAGTAAGTAAGGTCTCGCCTGCCCAGGTGGGTCTTGAACCTGCAGGCTCAGGCAACCCCACTCACCTCAGCCTCCCAAAGGTGTGGGATTACAGGCTGAGCCACTGAGCCCAGCTTAATGTGTCATTAATATCTGATTTTTTATACATAAGTAAGAAATGTATAACTACATGTGTATAATGTAATAATGTGATATGCCTATATATCATAAAATGATTACAATTATGATAATGTACATATTAATAAACTTTCGAATTGCCATTTCTGTGTTGTATAACGAGCACACACAATGGCTATTATTTTAGCAAATTTTGTAAGCATAAAGGACATTATTCTTTACCAGAAGTCATTATGTTATACATTAGTTCCTTAAAATGCAGTGATAATTAAAATTTTGTAACCATTAAAAAACATCTCCTAAGCCGGGCTCAGTGGATCAGCCTATAATCCCGCACCTTTGGGCTGGCGAGACCTCATCTCTGCAATAAATTAAAAATTAGCCAGGTATGGTAGCGTGTGCCTGTAATTCCGGCTACTTGGAAGTCTGAGGTGGAAGGATCGCCGGAGCCCAGCAGGTCGAGGCTGCGGTGGCCGGGAGCTGCCACTGCACTCCAGTCTGGGTGACACAGACTCCAACTCAAAAAAAAAAAAACTCCTATTTTTCACACCTCTAGGCCCTGGTGACCACCATTGTACTTCCTTCCTCTGAGTGCAGTATTTTTTATTTCACACATGAGTGAGATGATGCAGTAATTTTTTTCTGAATTGGAGTCTCACTGTTACCCAGGCAGGAGTGCAGTGCCATGCTAATGGCCACTGCTGACATGATCTGCTGGGCTAAGGTGATCCTTTTGCCTCAGACTTCCAAGTAGCTGAAAGTACATGTGCTCACTACCATGCCCAACATTTTTTTTTTTATTGTACATACAAGGTCTCACCAAGTTGCCCATTATGGTCTTGTACCCCTGAACTCAGATAATCCTCTTGACACTTCCCGAGTGCTGGGATTACAGGCTTGAGCCACTGCGCCTGGCCTCATGTAGTATTTGTGTGTGTGTACCTGGTTCATTTCACTTAGCATAATGTCTTACAGTTTCATCCATAAGGCTGAAATTGCAGAATTCTTTAATTTTCTTATGGCTGAATAATATGCTATTGTGTATATATATGATATTTTCCTAATCAACACAGAATCCACAAATAATACTGAAGAAAAAGCGTACAATGATGAAAAATGTGACAAAGGCTTTCACTCTCATTCAGGACTTGCTCAACGCATCAAGATCCATACTGGAAGCAAACACTACAAATGTGAAAAACGTGGCAAAAACTTTTGTACTCACAAAAAATGTACTCAGGCCATACACTCAACTTGGGCTCCCAAATTGTTGACCCTTCCACCTCAGGCTTCCAAGCAGCTGGAACTACAGGCATGCAACACCATGCTTGGCTACTTTTTTTTTTATTTATTGTAGAAATATGGTTTCACCATGTTGCCCAGGCTGGTCCTGAACCTGTTAGCTCAGTCAATCCTCTCACCTCCACCTTAAGTGCTGAGATTACAGGCATGCCTTAGGGCACCTGGCTAATCTCAGTGTTCTTTCATATACTAAGATATGTTTTGTGTTCTGATATGTTGTCTATCTAGGAGAATGTGCTATGTTCAACTGAATATGCAGTATATGATGGTGTTGATTGGAGAGTTCTGTGAAAGACTTTTCACTTAAATTGTCCCTAGTGTTGTTCAAATTCTCTAAATCCTTATTGATCTTTTATCTGGAATTTCAAGTCATCATTTAAAGTAAAGTATTCAATTATTTCACAGTTACTGTGCTGCTGTGTATTTTTTGCTTTATTTTGACCACATTTGCTTCATAATATTTGGAACCGTGATATCAGTTAAATACACATTTGTACCTGCTATTGATTGCTAATAAATATATTTTTAAAAATCATTATGTAACGTCATTTTTTTGCTTTTTGTGAGAGTCTTGTTTTTGAGTCAAAGTCTCACTGTATTACCCTGGCTGGAGTAGAGTGGTATGCTCACGGGGACTTGTAACCTTGGCCTACTGGGTTCAAGCAAGTCTTCCTCCTGGGTCTCCCAAGTAGCTGTAATTACAGGCACACACCACCATGCTCAGCTAAATTTTTTTTACATATTATATAGACACGGTCTCTTCAATTTGTCCACAATGGTCTTGAACCACTCATCTCAGGCTGTCCTCTTGCTTCCACCTCCCAAAGAAGTGACAATTTTTTACTCAATGATTCTGTCTCATAAAATGTTATAATCCTGGTTTTTTGGTAAGATTTGCATAGGATACATTAAGTTCTATACATATAAGCCTTTAAGTTGTTATCTTTCAAAAATGTGAATGTGTTCCCTTGTTCAATCATGTGACTTTTGTGTATTGTTTTACTTTCTTTTTTGTTTGTTTTCTACATATCATCTCTGAAGCCTTATAAAGCTATTACAGAACAATAGTATATAGTCAAATGTGTAAGTTTGGTACCATGGCTAACTTTGTTGAATGCATTCTCAATATGGAGTTTGTATGGAGGAAACATACTATATCTTTTTCCATCCTATTTCTTTCAGGCTGTTTGAAACCTTACAACTAAAGTAAATCACTTAAAGCTAGTAGATTGTCAGATCATTTTGTTTGTTAATCCATCATTCATTTCTAGTGACTAGGGCATTTAATGAATTTACATTTAAAGTAATAGCTCAAGGGAAAGGTTTACTAAAAGGACAGACTGAGACTCACAGGAAGTCATTTTTTATCTTGTTTTTAAACCCTAACACAATGATGAGAAAGTGGAGGCCATGTCCTGGAGAGATGCATTTTTTTATCTTGTTCCTAAACCTTAACACAATGATGAGAAAGTAGAGACTGTGTCTTGGAGAAATACATACTCCAGGTAAAGATTAACTTTGCTGACTTTGTCTTCTCAGAAACACAGACTCCTTAAGCATGACCAGTTTGGGCCTATTGTAATTTGTCTTTTTAGAAACCCAGACTTCTCAAGCATGACCAGTACCAACCCATATCATCTCTGAAGCTCATACTCAGTGCATGGTGACCAGGACTCCCTCAGGGTTTTCTGTCCAGGCTTCCTGGTACCAGGCATCAGAGGTATCTAATAGCTTTTATCAGTAGGGCCTTGCAGAAGCAGCAATCAAGCTTGCCTAGAGTAAAGGGAGTTTACAAGGCCTAAGACATCATGCATTGGGCAAGAATTGTACTAAGTCATGAAACTTGTGATTACAAAAGTTATGCAGATTGCAAGACTTGTGACAACTCAAAAGGAGCAGCAGGTGTGCTATTTACAGGGAAGTCAAGAATCCCCCGAAACTATACACTGGGAATATATAGATGAAGGGAAAGTGCACCCTCTTTTCCCTCTAGGGAATGCTGTTCAGGAATATACAGGAGCACTGGGATCCTTATCACTCCCTTCTGAGGGACTGTGATAATGTGGACAGACATTAGTATGTCTCTGTGTCACAGGGTCTCCAAGACATTCGCAGGTGGTCAATAGGAAAGTCACTGCAGACACATCTACCTGACTGCAACACCTCCAAGTGAAAGGATTTAAGATGGAGCTTAAAGGGCTATGAGGTCACACTCATCTAGAGTGTAGGCCTACTTCCTGTCTGTGGGAAGTGAACTTCATTAATTAAATGATTTCTTCTTTCACCTCTTTGTGTGTTGCAATTTTTTGCATTACTTGGATCTCTGGTGGTCAGTGAGCACCTCTGGCATGCTGACTCTGGCAGTGTTGCATCCCTCTCCATCTACCCTCACCCTATCTGTACCCTATTACTTACTACTGTCATTTTTTATTGTTTTCTGTGTTTTCCTGCACCTATGTTGCCCTTCCTCTTTCTTACTGCTTTCCTTGTGTTTTCTTTTACTTTTATTTTGCTGGTGACATGCCTGATTAGTTTTCTTGAGGTTCTTTCTATGGGTATTTTCTCTGATTCTGGTGACAAGTGGAGAGTGAATAACACATAGTAAAGTTACACCAATACATCTTATTATCATAACAAGTTTGCCAGGTGCAGTGGCTCATGCCTGTAATCCTATCAACTTTAGGAGGCAGTGATGAGAGGATTGCCTGCCCTCAGGGGTTTGTGACCAACCTGGGCAAAATCACAAGACCTAGTCTCTAGAATAAATCAAAAAGTTACTAGTGTGTTAATATGTGTCAGTAGTTCAGGCTACTTGGAAGGCTGAGATGGAAGGCTCCTCTGTGACCAGGAGGTCAACACTGTGGAGGCTGTGAGCATGCCACTGCACTCCACCTGGGAGACAGAGTGAGACTCCAACTCAATAAATAAATAAATATATGTATATAAATAAATGCTTACTCCTTAAAATTTTCTCATGAAATCTTTTTATAAGTAATGAAATTCATTGTTTTCTTAATGTCACTAGTCTAATTACATGCTAATAATTCATTTGTGTGTTTTTCATGGAAGCCCAACCAAAGTTGAAAATTGTAGTTATGTAAAAAGATTCTGTTGAATGTGCAACTATGTTTATCCATGATTTTATGAATTATAGTTTCTCATCATTTTTCTTTTAATTTATCTACAATTTCATATTTTTCTGTTCATTTAGCATTCTTTTTTCACATCAGATAATTATTGTGCTAAGCGACATGAGCCAGGCACACAAAGAAAAATGCTGTACGCAGGAAATCAAAAAACATTACACTCATAGAAGGAGAAAGTACAATGGTAGTCACCAGGATCTGGAGATGGGAAAACTGGGAGATATTGTTCATTGGTTACAAAACTTCACTTATAAGTGTATACCATAGTGACTATAGTTAAAAAATAATGTCTTAGCTGGGCTCAGTGGCTCAGCCTGTAATCCCGCACCTTGGGAGACTGAGGTGAGAGAATTGCCTGAGCCTGTGGGTTCGAGACCCACCTGGGCAACTTGGTGAGACCTCATCTCTACAACAAATAAAAAAAAATCAGCCGGGTGTGGTAGCACATACCTGTAATTCCAGCTACTTGGAAGGCTGAGGCAGAAGGATAGCCAGAGCCCAGCAAGTCGAGGCTGCAGTGTCCAGGAGCAGCCACTGCACTGTAGCCTGGGCAAGAGAGTGAGACTCCAACTAATAATAATAATAATAATAATAATGACTTATATGCTTTAAAAATGTGCTAAAATTGAAGAAATTGTATTATTATTTCAAAAAATAAAGATAGCAACTACTTAAGGTGATTGATACGCTCATTAACTTGATGGTAGTCATTATTCCACCACATGTTGACATATTAAATCATTAATTTTTTTTTTTTTTGAGTTGGAGTCTCACTCTGTCACACAGACTGGTGTGCAGTGGCACGCTCCTGGCCACCGCAGCCTCGACCTGCTAGACTCTGGTGACCCTTCCCCCTCAGCCTTCCAAATAGCTGGAAGTACAAGCATGGGATACCATGCCCAGCTAATTTTTGATTTTATTGTAGAGATGAGAGGTCTTGTCAAGTTGCCGAGGGTGTCTTGAACCCACGGTCTCCGGCAACCCACTCACCTCAGCCTCCCAAAGCGCTGGGATTACAGGCTGAGCCACCAAGACCGCCAAATCATTACATTTTGTACAAGAAATAAGTGGTTATACAAATTTTATTTCTGTTAAGTAACTCACATGTTAAACACACATACAAAAATACATGTATCTGAATGTATCTGAATTTCTTCTATCTAGAGTGATGTTTTGTGTTCTGGTAAAATTATGGAGTATAAATTTATTTATTTATTTATTTATTTATTTTTTGAGTTGGAGTCTCACTCTGTTGCCCAGACTGGAGTGCAGTGGCCGCTTCGGCCACCACAACCTCAACCTGCTGGGCTCTGGCAATCCTTCTGCCTCAGCCTTCCAAGTAGCCAGAATTACAGGCATGCGCTACCACGCCCGGCTGATTTTTTGATTTATTGTAGAGATGAGGTCTCGCTGCCCAGGCGGGTCTTGAACCCGTGGGCTCAGGCAATCCACTCACCTCAGCCTCCCAAAGGCACGGGATTACAGGCTGAACCACTGAGCCCAGCTTAAATTTATTGATTTATTTAGAGCTGGAGTCTCTCTTGCACAGGTTAGACTGCAGAGGCACACACACAACCACCACAACCTCAATCTCCTAAACTCAACTGACCTTCCACCTCAGCTTTCTAAATAGCTAGAACTGACCAGGCCTGGTAGCTCAGCCTGTAATCCCAGCACTTTGGGAGGCCAAGGCAAGTGAATTGCCTGAGCCCACAGATTCAAGACCTGCCTGAGTCACTTGATGAGACCTCATCTCTACAATAAATCAAAAAATAGCTGGGTGTGGTAGCATGCCCCTGTAGTTCTGGTGGCTTGGAGGGCTGAGTTGGAAGGATCGCCGGAGCCCAGCAGGTCAAGGCTGTGGTGGCCGGGAGTATGCCACTGCACTCCAGTCTGGGCGACAGAGTGAAACTCCAACTCATAAATAAATAAATAGCTAGAACTACAGGCATGCACCACCAAGCTTGGCTAATTTTTCTTAATTTATTGTAAAGATAATGTCTGACCAACTTTCCCAGGCTCGTTTCAGACTCCTGGGCTCAGACAGTGCTCTTCACTCTCCCTCCCAAAGTGCTGGGATTGCTGCATGAGCCACCAGCCTGGCTTGAAGTATGAATTTCTATAGAATCACATTTGGAAATTTCCTAGTTTAGGAAATCACAGAACAGAAAATATAAACCACCTGTTCACAATGTTCTCTGGATTTCAGAGTCAAATAACAGAGTCACCATTATTTTCAACATGATGCAAAAGGAAACTTAAAAACTAGTTTAACATGAAGTTGGTAAATAAACGAGGAGATATTTTCATGTGGCCAAAGCAACAGAAGAGCAGCCTGACCATGCAGTCCCTTATAAACCATTAAGGGAATGGTCATTTTCAGTGTAACCTGGAAGAAAAGTCACCAAAGGAAAACAAAAGTTTCTGGAATAATAGATGTCCTTTTGTGAGATCAAGAAAAAAAAAATCCCAGGCTCCTCAGAACAATTTCCACAGGAACAGACCACCTTCTCAAACCTCATTTGAAGCTCTGCTTCCACCTTGACCTTTGTCATCTGCTTCATGCACTCCCACCTACCTGGGTGTCTGGCTAATTTGTTGTGTCTCTTCACATTCCAGGGCTCTTTAATTTGCTCCATACAGGTGATCAGGTCAAGCGTAGAGACAGCAAGTCTTGTTTATTAGAAAAAGCAACATGACTCTTTCTGAGATTCTCCTATTAAAATCCTAGTACTCTGCTCATAAAAGAGTACACTATACAAGATTCTAGAAAATTAGTCCCCAAATACTGTTTTTCAACAGAACCTTTAGAACACATCAGAAGGATATTAAATTCATAGGTCCTTAGCTCAGTTGTAACAAACCAAAAATAGATGGCAGCTATTGGATTTTAAGTTGTGGGCAACAATATTATATGCCCACAAATTCCTGGACTTACCACTAATATAATATGAAGGACACAGATCATTTCAAAATAGGGAAAGGTTTATGTCAAAATGAAGCATCATCAATTATTTCTTTTCTATGCCAACAAATTACAAAGCTTTCATTGAAAGCAGGAATCTGAAACTTATTTGTGCAAAGCAGAAACTCAAAGAAGTCCTTCTACAAAAGAACATGAAATCCTTGGTATGGAAGATAAATTGTTTCTTGAGATTATCTTCACCCAGAAACACCAGATTCCTATCTTTCTCTAACATCACCTTCTTGTACAAAATCTGTTGAGCAAGGTCTAGGTATTCAAACTCTTCTGGAGAGAGTTCTATGGCCACATCCCTGAATGTCAACAGCCCCTGAAAATGACAACACATGTTTATCAAGTGGCCATGAGTTCTAGGTGAAATGAGGGAGTGAAGATAACAGATTTTGGCTGATATGACAACTGAAATTATCCAATAACACAGATTTAACACAGAAATAATCTCTAATGTGTTATGTCTGAGTCATAAGAATGGAATAAAATCCACTCCGTCAGTGTAGATACTTTACTTTTGTGAGTAATACAGTACAAAATTTGGGTACCAACACAGGTATGTGCATTTTTGAGTGCCATATTTATATCACACAGAATAATTGTCATATTGGTAGGACAAAAAATTCATAGTGAGTTAGAAGATTCTCATCAAGTTTAAATGCGTACAACAATGAATTAAATATCTTGTTAAAATGCAGCTTCTGACACAGGAGATCTGGGGTAAACCTAAGTTTCTGCATTTTTCTTTCACTTGGGAGGGTCTTTGTACCCATTATGGAGTGCAGTGGCATAATAACAGCTCACTGTAGCCTCGGCCTCCTGGGCTGAAAGGATCTACTCTTCTCAGCCTCCCAAATGGCTGGCACAAATTGGTGTCAGGTGGCAAGACACACAACACAACACATCAGGGCTGAAATATTATTAACCAAAAAATTTGTAAACTGTAATCTGTATCTAATAAGAAACAAACATTTTACACAGAATTCCAGCTACAGGTATCTTTCGTGTTTGGTAACTCCCAAAAGCACATTGATATCTTTTTCAGCATTCCAGAGAGCAAGTCTTTTCTAATTATTTATTTTGACCTTCCTAAATTATTCCAGGCACCATGTGCCACCCTGCTTAAATGTGCATTTTATTATTCTTGTTCTACATGGAGCAGATGGAGTATCCAGATGGAACCTTAATAATTGTACGTTTCCATCCTTCACTAGGATCTGAGGATCTACCCATCTCCAATAGGAATTTTGAGTATCCATGCCTTTCCATGTTTCCAAGCCACAAGAGAACATGTTTAATATCACAGTTCATAAATTCATGGTGAGAACTGTGCATGGTAGCTAAGAAGCCTGAAAGAAGAAACAAAGAGAAGGCACTGGCAGAGAAGGAAAAGTAATTTTTCAGAGTCCTTGAATATTACAAGAACAAAACCTAGTTAAACAAACACATTGGGACTGGGCTTGGTGGCTCAGCCTGTAATCCCAGCACTTTGGGAGGCTGAGGTGAGTGGATTGCCTGACCCGCAGGTTCGAGACCCACCTGGGCAACTTGGCGAGACCTCATCTCTACAATAAACCAAAAATTAGCCGGGCATGGTAGCATGCGCCTATAATTCCGGCCACTCGGAGGGCTGAGGCAGAAGGATCACTGGAGCCCAGTGGGTCGAGGCTGCGGTGGCCGGGAGTGGCCACTGCACTCCAGTCTGGGTGAAGGAGTGAAACTCCAACTGAAAAAAAAAAAAAGAAAAGAAATATGACTTTATTATTTTAAACTAAATTAAATGCATTTTATGAGTCTGAATCTCACTCCGTTACTCAGACAGGAATGAAGTGGCACCATCACAGCTTAACACAGCTCTACCTGAGAACAAAGGATTCTTCCATCTCAGGCTCCCAAGGAGCTGGAACTACAGGCATGTGCAACCACTCAGCAAAATTGTTTCAGCTTTTATAGCTATATGTATGTGCTATATTATTCAGGTTGTTCTCAAATCCCTGGGCTCAAGCAATACTGTACCCTCTCTTTCCCCCCACCCCTGTCCTGGATTAAAAAACAAAAACACACACAATCCAAAAGGGGTCTTTAGGACACTGGTGCCTCATCTTCTCGGTTTTAATGGCTCTCTCAAATAACCAAACAGCCCCTACTCCAACTCCTTGTCTTGACTTTGGCTGTTCCACTGAGCAGAACATGGTTTGCAACCTGGTGACACCAACTGCAAATGACCCTGATAACATACCCTGGGGATTTCCACCTTGATATTCCTCATCGGGCCACGCCTGGCCGTAACCAACCAGCACCAGGGCTTCCCCCTGCCCCTTCTCAAAGTCTTTTCTCCCAGGCCCTCCGGGGACCCCATACCACAAGCCCTGACGGGGGTTAGGGATTCACGATCCGCTGTTGTCCTAAGGAGACTCCTTAGCCCTGGAACAGAGACTCCCTTTAGCCTTGGAAAGGAGAGAGGGAAGAGGTATGGACCACAGCCCCTTCCCTTATGGGTCGGATTACTCCCCTATGACCCAGCCCGGTCCCACATATCCGGAGAGCGGGATTGCCTGGAGAAGCCTCTGCTCAGTGAGGTCGCTACAGGGACAGGATTCTGGGGACCAGCTCAGCCCTACCCTGCACCAGTGGGGCCGGGCTGAGCTGCCGGCGGGGTCGAGTGCAGACTCGGAGCTGACGGGAAGGCAAGTCCTGCCATAGCCATGTCATCCGGGTCTGTCCTCCCTCCCCTTCTCAAACCCGTCCCCATATTCATCTCCCAGCTTCCAGGTGTTCCCGCGTCCTCCCTATGGACTCCCAGGACAAGCAGGTCACAGGGTGACAAAGGCTGAAGTGAAAACCCGCAGTTCTCTCAGAGATGACAAAGCATATCACAACGCCAGATACAAAAAGCCCAGTCAGCAGCTGGAAGCCGCCTCCTCGCTTCCGGAAACTCTCTGATTGGACAGGTTTCAAGTCATCATCCACTGATTGGATAAGGCTTCAGCCCCCCCCCATCCTGAGTGACAGGAGATACAATCAAACAGGGCTGCAGGATGCAAGAAAAACACGTTTTTGCTTGCACCTTCTAAAAGGGGAATAAGTTTGGAGGAACGGTATGCAAGAAAAGACTTTCATCTCACAGAGATTTCTCTGATTTCGCTTTTTTTTTACACTATGTATTTCTTTTATAATTAGAAAACATGTTATCTTTTGGGAGAAAGGTAACAGTTTTATTTTTACCAATATTCCCATTGTCAGGAACATGCCTCGGCTGCCATGCTGGCCTCCAGGTCAGAAAAATTTGCATTGTATGGTAGTGTACAACATAAACCTGTAAGAGAAAGCCCAGGAGAATAATTAGGAAAAGGAAAATACAGCTGCAAAAGCTGAGGGTTATGTGTACGTGATATTCCAGGTGAAGACTGGTCAGGATCTACCACTGCACCAGCTTACTCAGAAAACATAAACTCATCCAAGGGCAAGACAGAGGACAGGGAAGGCCAAGTGTCAACTAGTTCCTTCCCCTAATCATTTCCAATTTCTCTATCATCATATAGAAAATAGTCCTTGAATGGGACATGCACCCTTAGGGATGTGAATAGAGAGACACAAAATACAATCTGAGAGGAGTGTAAATATCATTTTTAATTTTTAATTTTTTTTGAGTCATAGTCTAAATCCATCACCCAGGCTGGAGTACAGGGAAACTCTTACAGCTACCACAGTGTCGACCTGCTGTGCTCCAAGAATCCTTCTGCCTCAGCCTTCCAAGTAGCTGGAACTCCAATTACACTACCAAATCTGGCTAATTTTTTATTTATTGTAGAGATGAGTTTTTGCCAAGTTTCCCGGGCTGGTCTCAAATCTGCAGACTCAGGAAATCTACTTGCCTCGGCTTCCCAAAATGCTGGGATTAGAGGAGGAGCCACTAAGCCCCACCAATTTTTAATTTTCATTTTAAAAAAATTCAGGGCTAGGTCTACACTGTTAATTATGCACCTAGAAGAGTACACATCATAGAGGAAGCCTTCAAGGTTAACACTTAAAATGCGTCAAAAAACTAGTGTGACATTAATAAAGGTACTTAACCTGTCTGAGTGTCACTTTTTCCACCTGTAAGATGGGGATCACAGGCCTACTACATCAAGTTGTCAGGAGAGTTAAATACACCAAAATATTTTAAAGTGCATGTGACTGGCTAGGTGTGATGGCTGAAGCCTCTAATCCCAGCATTTGCGGAGGCTGAGGGAAGTGGATTGCCTGAGCCCATAGGTTCAAGACAGATCTGGGCAACTTGGTGAGACCTCATCTATACAATAAATAAAACATTAGCTGGGCGTGGTGGCATGGGCCTCTGGTGGCGGCTACTTGGAAGGCTGAGGCAGAAGGATCACCAAACTGGGTGAAAGAGTGAGACTCCAACTCAAAAAAAAAAAAAAGCACCTGTTACTGTAAGTGTCCATAATATAAACAAAGTACTATCACACATCAAATTACATGATAGAAATAATGTAGAAGAGACCAAAGTTAAGATGCCCAGCTTTATAAATAATCTAGCAGAGAGAGGATATGCAAGTAACTAGAATTCTTCACTGCTCAACTGGAGATAAATTTGGGTTACAAAATAAATTCATGGGGATCTTGCATTGACTTAGATATTTAGGGTGGAATTTCTAAAGATTTTTTGAAATATTATTATGCATCTGACTCCCAGAAAACTGGAACAAATCTGAAATCCAGCTACTCCACAGAATGAGTGAGGAGGGGAGGGTCCGAGGCACAAAAATGTAAGTGAAAGACATCAAACCACAAGGAAAACCCTGCTCTGCATATAGCAGCTGTGACTGGCCAGGTGTGATGACTGAAGCCTGTAATCCCAGCATCAGGACCAAACTTCCTAGATAGTCACTGTGGAGACTTAGAGCACAGTGTCTTTGAGGCCACATGGCCAATAGCAGTGCAATCTGAACAGAGACACAAGACTCCTTTACACAAAAAATTAGCTGAGTATGGTGGTGTGTGCCTGTAGTTCCAGTTACTTGGAAGGCTCAGGCGGAAGGAATGCTTGAACCAAGCAGGCCGAGGCTGCAGTAGCCATTAGCATACCACTGTACTCCAGTCTGGTTGATAGGAAGAGAATTGACACAAAAATAAAAATATGGCCAGACCAGGAGTGTGCCACTGCCCTCCAGTCTGGGTGACAGAGTGAGACTCCAACTCAAAAAAAAAAAAAATATGGCTGGGAACGGTGGCTCAAACATATAATCCCAGCACTTTGGGAGGTCAAGGCAAGAGGATTGCATGAACCCACAGGTTTGAGATGAGCCTAGGAAACATGGCTACACCTCATCTCTACAATTAATCCAAAAATTAGCCCTGTGTGTTGACGTGCACCTGTAGTTCCAGCCACTTGAAAGGCTGAGGCAGAAGGATTGCCTGAGCTCAGCAGGTCCAGACAGCAGTGGCCATGATCTTGCCACTGCACTATAGCCTGGGTGACAGAGTGAGACTCCAACTCAAACCCTTCCCCCTAAAATACTCTCACATAAAGCAAAGAATGGTATTACATGATGATAAAAATGATCAATTTATTAAGAATCAACAGCAGTACAAATGTGTATGTAACTGGTATCAAGGTTCCCAAGTATATGAAGCAAAGATCGTCAAAATAAAGCAAAATATACACAACAACACAGTAACTTGGAAATAATTGAACACACTTTTATTAATGAATAGAGATGCCAGATGAACTATCAATAAAGAAACAGAGGCCCTGTACAACACTACAGACAATTTAGACTGAAAAGTCTTACAGAACATTTCAGTCAACACCAGCATACACTCTATATTCAACTGCACATGGCACACTCTCCAAGATACAAAACATATGAGAGCACAAAACAAGTCTCAGCACATCAAAGAAGACCGAAATTAGCTGGGCACAGTGACTCACACTTGTAATCCCAATAGAGGCAGAGGCAAGAGAAGCTCCTGAGTCCATGGGTTTAAGACCAGCCTGGGCATCATGGCGAGACCTTGTTTCCACAATAAATAGAAAATTATCTATGCATGGGGTTGCATGCCTGCAGTTCCACTTACTTGGAAGGCTGAGGTGAAAGGATCACCTGAACCCAGCAGGTCGAGGCTGAGGTAGCCAAGAACATGTCACTGGACTTCAGCCTGAGTGGCAGAGTGAGACTCCGATTCAAAAAAGAAAAAAGAAAAAGACTGAAATTATACAATGCATTTATTTCTGACCATAAGGGAATGAAAGTAAAATTTCAAAGTTGAAGAAAACCAAATAAATAAAAAATACATGCAAGTTAAGCACCATACTCTTATGTTATTGTTTAAGAGTCAGGAGATTTATTCTGGGTGTAGTGGATTATGCCTATAATCCCAGCACCTTGAGAGGTTGAGGTAGGTGAATTGCTTCAGCCCAGGAGATTGAGACCATCCTAGGCAACATAACAAGACCTTAATCCACCCCCAAAATAATAAATAAATAAATTAGCCAAACGTTGTGGCATATGCCTGTCATCACAGCTACTCAATAGGCTGAAGGAGATGAGTTGTCTGGGAAGGCATGATGAGACAGCCACTCAAAAAAAGTCAGATTAATAACATTAAGATGTCAACTCTTCCCAGAGTGATATATAAATTTATTGTAATTCCTATGAAAATTTCAGTGATACTATTTTTTTTTTTTTTTTTAGTTGGAGTCTCACTCAGTCACCCAGACTGGAGTACAGTGGCCACTCCCGGCCACCACAGCCTTGCCCTGCTGGGCTCCGGTGATCCTTCTACCTCAGCCTTCCAAGTAGCCGGAATTACAGGTGCGTGCTACCACGCCCGGCTGATTTTTTGATTTATTGTAGAGATGAGGTCTCGCCAAGTTGCCCAGGCGGGTCTCAAACCCGCGAGCTCAGGCAATCCACTCACTTGAACCTCCCAAAGGTGCGGGATTACAGGCTGAGCCACCGAGCCTGGCTTACATCCATATTTATAGCAGCATTACTTACAAAAGCCAAAAGGAGGAAACAATGTAAATGTCCTTCAATGAATGAGTGGATAGAGAATACGTGGCATCCTGAAAAAAAAATCTTGACACATGTTATGGTAAGGATGGAGGCTCACCTGAGCCCACAAGTTCAAGACCTGCCTAGGCAATACAGTATGCAAAGACTTTGTGCCTCAATAAAGAAAAAAATAGCCGGGCATGGTGTCACAAGTCTGTAATCCCAGTACTAAGGGGGCTGAGCTGGAATGATGGCTGGAGCTGAGGAACTCAAGGGTATAATGAGCCTTATTTGAGGCACCACACTCCCACCTGGGTGACAAAAAGAGACTACAACTCCTAACACAAGGTAAAATCTTAACAAGGATTTGGAAAATGTCCTTGGTATTGACATTGGTCTTAGTAATGCTTTTTTTTTTTTTTAAAGACTACAAGAACAAAAGCAAATATAAACAAGTTGGATTGCATCACACTGAAAACTTCGCACAGTAAACAGATAGAAGGCTGACAGGACAAGAGAAAATATTTGTAGACCACATATCTGATGAGATGTTAATATACAACATATACAAGAAAATTTTACAGAAAAAGTCAAAAACAAGAAAATGATAATCACTTGACTAAACAATAGCCCAAGAATAAATACTTTTCCAGTGAGGACAAATTGCCAACAAGATAATGAAATGGCACTCAACATCACCAATAGAGGCAATTTCTTATATTTATTTATTTATTTATTTATTCATTTATTTATTTATTCATTTATTTATTTATTGAGTTGGAGTCTCACTCTGTCGCCCAGACTGGAGTGCAGTGGCCCTCCCGGCCATCACAGCCTCGACCTGGGCTCCGGTGATCCTTCTGCCTCAGCCTCCCACATAGCTGGAACTACAAGCACGTGCTACCATGCCCAGCTAATTTTTTGATTTATTATAGAGATGAGGTCTCGCCAAGTGCCCAGGTGGATCTCGAACCCGCGGGCTCAGGTAATCCACTCACCTCAGCCTCCCAAAGGCGTGGGATTACAGGGTGAGCCACCGAGCCCGGCTAATAGAGGCAATTTCAACTCAACACAATGATGAGATATGTCACACCTATTAGGATGGCTAATATCAATCAGAAGACAGATACTGTTGATAAGAATGTGAAGAAAAAGAAATCCTGTATATTGTCAGTGATTTTTAAATTGGTGGAGTCATTATAAAAACCATCATCAACATTCTTTTAAATAAAAATAAACTACCACATAACACAGAAATTTCTTTTCTGGGTATAACCAAAGAAAATAAAAACCGTATATCAAAGAAGTATCCACACCCCTATGTACATTGCAGCATTTGTCAAATTGCCAAGCTTCAAAACAACCTAAGTATTTGTGGATTCTGTGTTGATTAACAAAATATTGCATATATACACAATAGTATATTATTCAGCCACAAAAGAAATAAAAGAATCCTGAAATTTCAACCTTATGGGTGAAACTCTAGGACATTGTGCTAATAGGGTCCACCACACACACAAAAATACTGTGTGATCTCACTCATGTGTGGAATCAAAAAAGATTGCACTCATAGAGGAAGAAAGTACAGTGGTGGTCACCAGGACCTACAGGTGGGAAAAATGGGAAATTTTTTCAATGGTTAAAAATTTTTGATTATAACTGAGTTTTAGGCAACTAATGCAAAACACAGTGGCTTGCTGTTAATAATGATATCTTGTTTGCATAAAAAGTTAGCTAAAATAGTAGACATTATGTGTTCTCAGTACAAAAAATAAAAATGGCAAAACGTAAGGTGATTGATATGTTCATTAACTTAATTGCAGTCATCGTTTTACAGTGTATAGGCATATCAAATTATTACATTATAGGCTACATTTATACATGTATTTAGTATGAAAAAATAAGATGTTAAACAGACATGCATAAATACATGTATGTATGTAAGTATATGTGCATATATGGAACCTAGTCCTAAGATTCATACTAAACAAAAGAATACTATAAAATAAGAGTTATTAAGAAACAAAGTAACATGTGAGAATTTAATATATGTTTACCAATGCTCTATGCGATACTTAAGAAATTTGGACATACAGAGTTTGAGTTACCAATCTCAGTTCAACTAAAAAAGAAAAATTAAAGTACAATAAGATCAGAGTTTCTGCTATCTAGAGAAATAGTTTGTGTTCTTGTAGAATTATGGAGTTCAATTTCTATAAAATCACATTTGAAACCTCCCTAAAATAGAAAAATCATAAAGCAGAAAACTTGTAGCATCTAGAGAGTTCTTAAAATTTAGACCCTAGACAGTGCCCCTGTCTCCAACCATGCACCACATTTCCCAGACCTTCTTCACTTGGGCCAGCGACGGCGCCCCCCAAAACTATGAGATGCTCAAGGAGGAGCACGAGGTGGCCGTGCTGGGGACGCCCCACAGCTCTGCTCCCACGACGTTCACCGTGATCCACATCCACAGCGACACCTCCGTGCCCGACCAAGTTGTCTGGTCCCTGTTCAACGCTCTTCCTGAACATCTGCTGTCTGGGCTTCATCGCTTTCGCGTACTCCGTGAAGTCTAGGGACAGGAAGATGGTGGGCGACGTGACCCCGGGCCCAGGCCTACGCCTCCACCGCCAAGTGCCTGAATACCTGGGCCCTGATCCTCGGCATCCTTGGGATCATTGGTGTCATCCTTGTTCCAGTCTTGATCTTCGTAGTGTATCAGTACACTGTGAGGCAACATGGAGTTCATCATCTGCCATGGCGAGGCCTCATGTGCCCGACCTTCCATTCTCTTCCCCCAGCAATGGCCCCTTTATACAGCAGTTTGTACTCACACTTTTCTACAGTGATGGTCAATAAAGTGCATGTGTCGAGAAAAACAAAAAATTGGACCCTAAAGAGTCTAAAGAGTTCTTAAAATTTCTGAATCAGGCCGGACTCGGTGGATCAGTCTGTAATCCTGCGCTTTGGGAGGCCGAGGTGAGTGGATTTCCTGAGCCCGCGGATTCAAGACCCGCCTGGGCAACTTGGCAAGACCTCGTCTCCACAATAAATCAAGAAAATTAGCTGGGCGTGGTAGCGCGTGTCTGTAGTTCCAGCTACTTGGAAGGCTGAGGCGAAAGGATCACCAGAGCCCAGTAGGTTGAGGCTGTGGTCGCCGGGAGCAGCCACTGCACTCCAGTCTGGGCGACAGAGTAAGACTTCAACTCAAAAAAAAAAAAAACAAAAAACAAATATCCAACAAGATGCAAAAAGAAAACATAAAAAACAATTTAACATGGATTTCCTAAATAAATAAGTAGATATTTGCACATCTTCAAAAGCATCAGAAATGCAGTAAGATCATGCAGTCTCTAACAAACCATTAAAAGGACTTTGATTTTCAGTGTAAGCTTGAAAGGGGATCATTGAAGAAGCAGAGTTTTTGAAGAATTACAGAACATGGAATAATGGATGTCCCCTTATGATACCAAGAGAAAGAATCCCCAGGCTTCCCAGAAACCATTTTCACGAAGCAGACCATATTCCCAAATCACATTTCAAACTCCGCTTCCTTGACCTATGTCATATGCTTTATTCACTCCCACCTACCTGGAGGTTTGGCCAAGGAGCTGTGTCTCTTCACACCCCAGGGCTCTTTCCTTTGTTCCAGACACATGATCAAGTCTGGCTTAGTGATAATAAGGCCTGTTGAATTAGAAAAAGTAACATAATTCTTGCTGGGGTCTTTCAGTTACAAACCTAGTACTGTGCTCAGTAGAGTACACACTATACAAGATTCTAGAAAATTAATCCCAAAATACTGTTTTCAGACAGAAGTTTTAGAACATTTAGATAGAATTATTTTTTATTTTTGAGTTGGAGACTCACTCTGTCACCCAGACTGGAGTGAAATGGCATACTCCTGGTCACCGCAGCCTCTACCTGCTGGGCTCCAGGGAGCCTTCCACCTCAGACTTCCAAGCAGCTGGAACTACACGAGTGCACTACAATGCCTGGCTGTTTTTTAAAAATTTATTTATTGTAGAAACGAGGTCTCACCAAGTTACCCTGATGGGTCTCAAACCCATGGGCTCAGGCAATCCACTAGCCCTGGCCTCCCAAAGTGCTGGGATTACAGGCTGAGACACCGAGCCTGGCCTAGATAGAATTTTAAACTTGTGGGTCCTTAGCTCAGTAGTAGTGAGCCAAAAACTTATGGCAGCAGTTGGATTTTACACATGGGCAATGATATTCTATGCCACTAAATTTCTGGACTTATTACTAATATAGCTAGAAGGACACAGGTCAGTTCAAAATAGAGAATGGTTGTCAAAATGAAACATCTTGAATTTTTCCTTTTCTATGTTGACAAATCACCAAGTTTTCTTTGATAGCAGGAATCTGAAACTCATTCATACAAATCAGAAACTCCCAGAAAACATTCCACAAAGGAAGCCATGGAATCCTTAGTATGAAATAGGGATTGTGAGTTGAAACTGTTCTCACAAAGAAAAACCAGGTTTTTGTGGTTCTGCAACATCATGTTTCTGTACAATGTTTGCTGAGGAGAGTCTAGGCATTGCCATAACTCTGGAGAGAGTTCTATGGCCACATCCTTGAATGTCAATAGCCCCTGAAAACAACAGCACATATTTGCCAAGTAACCATGGACTAGAGAAAACAAGAATAAAGAGAACAGGATCCAGTGACATGACAACTAGTATTATGCAATAAGATAATGTGTAACACAGAAATATTCTGTAATGCATTAAGTCTGAGAAAAAAAGGATACAATAAAACCCACTCAGCCAGTGTAGGCACTCAACTTTTGCGAATCTTATAGAGCATAAATTTGGGCACCAACACAGACATGTACATTTTTTAGTGCTATATTTGCTTCAAACAGAATAACTTGCATATACAGATGAGATGGAAAACTCATTGTGAGTTAGAAGGTCCTCATCAAGATTTAATCTGTACAACGATGAATTTAATACCTTGTTAGAATCCATATTCTGATTCAGGAGATATGGGGTTATACTGAGATTCTGTCCTTTTTTTCAGTCAGGGGACAGGGGTTCCCGTTCTGTTATCCAAACATGAGTGCAGTGACAAAATCACAGCTCATGGCAGCCTCTATCTCCAGGCCTGAAAGGATGCATCTTCCATAACCTCACAAGTAGCTGAGATAAATTGGTATCAGGTGCCAAGACACACAGTCAACAAAACCTCTATGCTGAAACATTATTGGCCCCAAAATAGTAAGTTATAATCTCAGTCTGATAATGCAGAAACATGTTTTGGGCAGAAATCTGGCTACAGGTATCTACTATGGTTTGTAACCTCTAAAAGTATATTTATATTGTTGTTTTTATAATCCTAGAGAGCAAGTCTATTCTAATTATTCTTTATTCAGATCTTCCTGAGTTGTTCTGGACAGTAACTGCCATCCTGCTTAAATGTGCATTTTATTACCTGTGTTCAGCATGGAGCTGATGGAACAGCTTGTGTTCCTTGTGAAACCTTAACCTTCCATGTTCTCATCCTTCACTAGAGTCTGAGGATCTACTTCATTGGCAATGGAAATCTTGGGTTTCCATGCCTTCCCATGTTTCCCAGACACAAGGGAACATTTTTAATACTGCAGGTCATACATTCACGGTGAGAAGAATTCATGGTAACTAAGCAGCGTGGATGCTGAGAAAAGACAGGACTCTGGTATATAAGGAGATGTGTCCTTCAGAGCCTTTGACTATCACAGGAAAAACAAATACAGTTGAAACAAACTCATTAGACAGGGCCATTAAAAGTAGCAGTAGAGGTTTCCAAGTTTTAAAAATGACATTCCTTCTGACCTGGGACACATTTACCTGAGAATCAGCCATTTTTTTCCTTTTCCTCCTCTTTCTCTGGAACTTCTTGGGCAAGATTATGTGGACAGTCACACCTACATGTTGAAAATATGCCTTTATTTATGTTAAAGTCAAATTGAATGTTTTTATTTTTTGTCAGAGTCTCACTTTGCCACCAAGGAAGGATTGAGGTAGCACCAAACCCAAGCAGAGCAGGCCAGGCGACCTCCCTTCTGAACTCAACTTTCATAAACATATCGGGCAGCCCTCGTGCTTGACTCTGACTCCACATTAGAGTCACATGGGGATAATTAATTAAAACAACATGAATGCTTTCACAAAGACAGACAGTCTGCAGAAAGAACACAAGTGATAGTATTTCTTAAAACTCACCACATGATCTGATTTAGAAGCCTGGGCTGATAACCACTTAGGAAAGACTTGCCACTTAAGTTTTAAGTTCCACATGAATCTTTATAATATTTTGGTCTCATTCTAAGAAACAGGAAACCTGCAGGTTTTAAGGGGTCCCTGAATTGGGTTTTAAAACAGGTCTCCTGAAAATGTTGATGTTACTTCACCTGGACCCACAGTCGGCAGCATTTGGCGAGAGAAAGCAGGCCTGGCATACTGAGTCCCTCATGTCCAACACTGTTATCAAACAAAAGAGTTTTTTTCCTCATTTATCTGCTCTTGGGCTTGGGGAAATTGTGAGCAACAGCCCTGGGAGATACTAGAAGCAGCCACCAAACACTCTGATTTCCTCTGCCCAGTGTTGTGGGGAGACATTTCAGGGTGAGGTGAGACCTGGGGATGGCTCAGAAGGAGGTGGATCTGTGAAGGGCTAGGGCAGGGAGTGAGCCCTAGGAAGGTTCTGATCTCTGTGACCCTGGGGTGTTTCCAGGTTTGAATTTTCTTTTTCTTTTTTTTTTTGAGTTGGAGTCTCACTCTGTCGCCCAGACTGGAGTGCAGTGGCTGCTCCCGGCCACTGCAGTTTCAACCACTGGGCTCTGGTGATCCTTCCGCCTCAGCCTTCCGAACAGCCAGAATTACAGGCACACGCTACCATGCCCAGCTGATTTTTTGATTTATTGTAGAGATGAGGTCTCGCCAAGTTGCCCAGGTGGATCTCGAACCCATGGGCTCAGGCAATTCACTCACCTCAGCCTCCCAAAACACGGGATTACAGGCTGAGCCAATGAGCCCGGCTCAGGTTTGAATTTTGTAAGTCTGAACAAGAGATACTTGACTCCCAGAGTCTGTATAATTTTAATATTTTAAAGCCACTTACTCCTTTGTTTATTTTATGACATATTATAGCAAACAATTTCAATGAAAACCCTCAAGCTATTCTAGGATAATAACATTAAAATCTAAATAATTATTTTTAGCCAGGTGCAGTGGGTCAAGCAGGTAATCCCAGTGCTTTGGGAGGCATAAGCAAGAGGACTACCTGAGTCCAGAGGTTCAAGACCAGCCTGAGCAGCTTGGTGAGACCTCATCACTGTAATACATAAAAAAATTAACCAGTCATGGTGGCACATGCCTATACTTCCACCTACTTGGAAGGCTGAAGGTGGAAGGATCACCTGAGTCCAGCAGGTTGAGGCTGTTGTGACCATGAGCATGCCACTGAACTCCAGTATGGACATGGCAGAGTAAGACTCCGACTCTAAACAAAACAAGAAAAAATCCATAATTGTTATTTTTAACCAGGTAAAACCAACAGAAATAATAAGAATGAAAACAGCCACACTTTTGTCTCTGAATGCTGTTTAGACAGTGACAGTAGAACTCACAACAACAACATAAAGTCAAGTCCCCTGGACACCTCCCTTCTTAGTACTGACCACCCGATGCTGAATTCGACGATTTTCCCATTTATGACAGATGAAAGTTTCTGGAGTGTAGAGACCTTGACAACTTCATCTGCTTTTCTAGTGGGTGTGTGACAAGGAGGTAACTGTTGTCTACCAAGTTGCTTCTCCAGATCTATTCACTCTTTACTCAAGTACTAGGAAATGAGAAAATCCCATCTGGGTACAATCCCAGTGCCAATTCATTGTTGGTCCAAGGAGGGATACATTATTACTTATACTTAGCATTAAAAAATAATTTACATGCCGGGCTCAGTGACTCAGTCTGTAATCCTGCACTTTGGGAGGCCGAAGTGAGTGGATTGCCTGATCCTGCAGGTTGAGACCCACCTGGGCAATTTGGTGAGACCTCATCTCTACAATAAATCAAAAATTTAAGGAGTCAAATAGGCCAAGGGAGGATTGAAAAAGATACCCCATGTCCCCTACATATGAAAGAATTTTGTTTTGAGGGTGCATCCAACAAAGATAGCCTAGGTACCCAACTATCATAACAGACTATATAGCGCTGTACTGTAGTAGGTTTATAATAGTTTTCATACAAATAATACATAAAAATAAGCAAACACACAAAAAAAGCAAAAATAAAACAAAAAAATTTTAAACTCACTTACAAATGAACATACAGAAAAATCTGGACTGGGCTAGGTGGCTCAGCCTGTAATCCCAGCACTTTGAGAGACCAAGATGAGTGGAATGTCTGAGCCCGTGGGTTCAAGACCTGCCTGGGCAACTAGGTGAGACCTCATCTCTACAATAAATAAAAAATTAGCCGGGCGTGGTAGCTCGTGCCTGTAGTTCCAGCTACTTGGAAGGCTGAGGTGGAAGTATCATTGGAGCCCAACAGGTCGATGCTCGGGTGGCCATGAGCATGCCACTGCACTCCAGCCTGGGTTACAAAGTGAGATTCCAACTAAAAAAAAAAATCATAGTTGTAAAAACTCAGCCTCACTAGTCATCACATAAATGCATATTAAAACCACACTGAGATACCACCTAACTCAAGTCAGGATGGCCATCATCACTAACTCAAAAACAACAGATGCTGGACAGGATGAGGGAAAAAGGAGCACTTCAACACTGTTGTTTGGAGTGTAAACTAGTAGAACCTCTGTGGAAAACAGTTTGGCAGTTCCTAAAATGTATAAAAGTCGACTTTCCACATGACCCCGCATTCCCCCTACTGGGAATATACCCAAAGGAACTCAAATCACTCTGAAAAAGATACCTGCACATGCATGTTTGTTGCAGCATTGTTCATAATATCAAAAACTTAGAACCAACCGTGCTGCCCATTGAAAGATCACTGGATAAAAAAATTGGTACATACACACAATGGAATATTACACAGCCACAAAGAAGGACAAAATTTTGAACTTCACAGCAACTTGGATAGACTTAGAGCTTATAATACTGAGTGATCTATCAGAGAACCAAAGAACTGAGTATCACATGTTCTCACTCAAAAGTGGACCTTGAGCAATTGTGCTAATACTATGAGATAAGGATTGTCAGTAATGGGAAATTGCCAGGGGGAGGTGGGGTTGGCAGTAGTGTGACTCTGCCAGAGGAGGCAGGCATCTCATCAACAAGTGTACCGGTATAATGAACATTTGTATACTTAACCCTGAATTGTACCCCACATCTTTAAAATAAAAAAGAATCATAATTGTAGATATCTTGATTACTTGATATCTGAATTTTTTATTCTATCCATCCATCTATGGAACCACTGTTAAATTCTCTGACCTATGTCAGATGGTGCCTACAGCTGACTATAAAAAGATACAACAGTAATTTTCTATTCTCTTTGATGCTGAATCAATAGTCCCTGGAGTCAGATTGTTAAAAATACAATAAATTCATACCTTTTTGAACAAAAAGGATAGAAGCAATTCCAATATTTAAATTTCAATTTCATGAATATATTGACTGTTAAAACTAATGAATAAAGCAATACTGATTAGATTTCATGCTTTTCTGCCAGAATACAGAGATGAAACCTTGAATTCAGTTTCATCATGTCTCCTTATCCAGTGTCAAAATTAATTTCCTTATAAATCAAAAAATAATTTTCATAAAATAAATGTTAAAAACGTGAAATATTGGCAAAAGGAAAGCAAGGCAAGTTGAACAATTAGATATTAGTGTAGAAAATTACAGCCGGACTCGGTGGCTCAGCATGTAATCCCGCGCCTTGGGAGGCTGAGGTGAGTGGATTGCCTGATCCCGCGAGTTCGAGACCCGCCCGGGCAACTTGGTGAGACCTCATCTCTACAATAAATAAAAAAAGTAGCCGGGCGTTGTAGCACGTGCCTGTAGTTCCAGCTACTTGGAAGGCAGAGGCGGAAGGATCGCCAGAGCCCAGCAGGTCGAGGCTGCGGTGGCCGGAAGCGGCCACTGCACTCCAGTCTGGATGACAGAGTGAGACTCCAACTCAAAAAAATAAAAAAAGAAAATTATGTACAAGAATCTCACTGCAGCATTTTTTTTATAATCGTGAAACTAAAAATAACCTAAATTGTTATCAAGGAATGAACAGTTAAACAAATAATAGAATACACCAATTCTTCAGAGTACACTTTAAAATAGCAAGTTAGAATCATGTGAACTGATACAAAAATATGTCAACAATACATAGCCCAAGAAAGAGCAAAGTTTAAAAGAAAATATAGTTTGGAATAATTTATGTTAAAAACTTTACATGTATTTATACAGTTATAAAAAGCATTCAGAAAAGTAAGCACAAACATTGTAAAAATAATTCCTCCTAAGAAGAAAATGAGTTTGGAGGGAAGGGATGCAAGAAAAGACTTTCATTTCATGGAGATCTGCATTATTTGGCTTTTGCTTAGAACATGTATCTTATAAAATTAGAAAATAAAGAATGTTGGTACCTTTTGCTGGGAGGGCAATAATTTTATTTTTATCAATATTTGCATTGTGTTTTAGTGTAGTACACCAACCTGTGAGATAAAGCTGAGAAGAATAATTGGGGAAAAGAAAGTTCAACTGCAAACTTGAGGATTATCTGTACATAACAAATGTTCCAGGTGAGGAGTTGCAGGATCTATGACAGTTGCAGGTCACTCAGAAAACCTAGCCCCAGCTAAGGGTAAGACAGAGGACACGGAAAGTCTAGTGTCAGCTACTTCCAGTCCCCACCTATTTGTGCAATTTCTCTATCATCAAGTAGAAAATGGACCTAGAATGAGACATTTACCCTTGGGACGTAGTCAGAGAGCCAAAGATGAATATGCAATAAGCATACACAATTTAGAGGAAGATTCAAGGTTAAGTTTTGAAATGCATCAGAAAAATTTGTGTGACATTTATGAAGCAACTCAACCTAAGTATTCACTTTCCTTACCAGTAAAATGAGGATTGCAGGCCTATTTCATCAAGGGGTTGGGAGAGTTAAATTCACTGAGATATTTTAAAATGTCTGTTATGCAAGTATCCATATTTTTTTTTTTTGGGGGGACTGTGGGAGTCTCACTCTGTCATCCAGACTTAAGTGCAGGGGCATGCTGATAGCCACCAGAGATTCTATCTGCTGGGCTCAGATGATCCTTCCACCTCAGCCTGCCAAATAGCCAGAACTACTGGCACACACTACCATGCCCAACTAATTTTTTGCAGGCACGAGGTCTTGTCAAGTTGCCCAGGTCTTGAAACCTGAGCTCTGGCAAACCTCTCACCTCAGCTTCCCAAACTGCTGGGATTACAGGCTTGAGCCTCCACACGTAGTTAAATGTCCATCTCATTTAAAAAATAGTATCAGCCGGGCTCGGTGCCTCAGCCTGTAATCCCAGCACTTTGGGAGGCCGAGGTGAGTGGATTGCCTGAGCCCGTGGGTTCGAGACCCGCCTGGGCACCTTGAGAAGACCTCATCTCTACAACAAATCAAAAATTAGCTGGGCATGATAGCACGCGTCTGTAGTTCCAGCTACTTGGAAGGCTGAAGCGGAAGGATCTCTGGAGCCCAGCAGGTCGAGGCTGTGGTGGCTGTGAATGGCCACTGTATTCCAGTCTGGGTGACAGAATAAGACTCCAACTCAAAATAAATAAATAAATAAATAAAATAGTATCAGATTTCTAGTGACACAAAAGAAATTATGTATTTGAGACCAACTGTCCAACAGCAGTGCATATGAGCAGACATCACAAGACTCTCTCTCCTCAAATCCCCATTTTAAGATGCACCCTTATGTTACAACACCCTTAAACAAGACTTCGTGTGTAATAAAAACCCCTCAATGGGATGGGCTTGGTGACTCAGCTTGTAATCCCAGGATTTTGGAAGGCTGAGACAGTGGATTACCTGAGCCCACAGGCTTAAGATCAGCCTGGGCAACTTGGCGAGACCTCATCTCTCCAACAAAGAAAAGAAAAAAAGCCATGCTTGGTAGCTTGCACATGTAGTTGCAGCTACTTGGAAGGCTGAAGTGGAAGGATCACCAGAGCCAGCAGGTTGACTCTGGGGTGGCTTTGAATATGCCACTGCACCCCAGTCTAGGCAGTAGAGTGAGACTCCAACTCAAAATGAACAAATGAATAAACCCTCAACTAAAGACAAGACAGGAGGAGTGGAATGAGAATACTGAGCAATGGGGGACGGTTGTATGCCCTTGACTACACAGACTGCCCTCGCAGGCCCTATTTAAAATAGAAAAAGTACTAGTGTTGTGTTGTGGTTTCCCTATAATTCTTCATTTTGCCATGTTCATAGATGCCATACATCCCCTCCCCTTTTTTTTTTTTACAAAGGTGCTGATGAGCTCACATGTAATAAATCCTATAGGGGTAAATTCTTCACAAATTACCATAATAGGATCTCATTTCCACGATCATGTTTTTAAGTTCACTGACAGTATTTCATATTTTGGAATCACAAATAAAACCCATTGGAACATGTGATATAAACCATGTTTAATTTTTAATGTAGATTTACACATTACCTATAACGACACAAAAGCTAGTTCATTGAGAATCAAAAGACTTGTTTCTGAGATCATGGGAATTCAGGAACATCAACTTTAGGAGGCTACTTGGAGGCAGAAATTATCCCAAAGCTTTCCATTTTTTAGATAAAAATTCTGCAGATTGGTCCCAGGGAGGTAGGTGGATCCTTCACTGCTGAGGGTGAGAAAACTTTCATTCAATACAGAGGTGCTAAATTGATAGTTTTCAAATGCTTCCAAGTACCCCAAACCTTGAAAGTTGCCATCCCAAAGCAGGGTCATCATCAGTTCCTGAGAGATTGTGTCTCTGACACAATGTCCAGTCAGGCCTCAGTTGAAATGAGTCTGATGATTTTAAGCGTAAGATGCCTGAACCACACCATCAACTTAAAGTTGGCTTCACGTCCACTGAAATGGGTTGGTAAAAATGGCCCACTAGGCCAGTTGGGGTGGCTCACGCCTATAATCCCAGCACTTTGGGAGGCTGAGGTGAGAGGATTGCCAGAGCTCAAGATTTGAGACCTGCCTGGGCAACTTGAGGAGACCTCATCTTTACAATAATTCTAAAAATTAGCCAGGCGTGGGGGCGCATGCCCGTAGTTCCAGCTACTTGGAAGGCTGAGGCAGAAGGATCGCGGGAGACCAGCAGATCAAGACCGCAGTGGCTGTGATTGTGCCCCTGTCCTCCATCCTAGACAATAGAGTGAGGCTCCAAAACACACACACACACACACACACACACACACACACACACACACACACACAGACACACGACCTGCTTGACACGTGCCTGGGAGTGGGATTTTCCTTTGCTCTTTTTTCTTGAGTTGGAGTCTCACTCAGTCGCCCAGACCGGAGTGCAGTGGCCGCTCCCGGTCACCGCAGCCTCGACCAGCTGCTGGGCTTCGGCGATCCTTCCGCATCAGCCTTCCAAGTAGCTGGAACTACAGGCGCGTGCTACTTTTACTATTATTTTATTATTATTTTTATTATTATTTAAATTATTGTAGAGATGAGGTCTTGCCAAGTTGCCCAGGCGGGTTTCGAACCTGCGGGCTCAGGCAATCCACTCATCTCAGCCTCCCAAAGGCGCGGGATTACAGGCTGAGCCACCGAGCCAGGTTTCCTTTGCTCTTACAAGATTCCAAAAGACCCCATAATTACTGTCCCTCATGCCTCAGATCCACTTCCACAAGTAAGGCGTCAATGATGTTGCCATTTCCGGGCAGCCGCATCCTGCAATCCCTGGCAAAACAATGAAGCTGTGGTGGGATCTGGATGGGTATTTCTCCCAAAGTGGCTGGACTGGACTCTGGTTGGAGAGAGCAGTAGGACGCTTAACAGTGGGCAGTGCCTTGGACATCAACCCATCACCAAGTGGTTTAGGAAGCAGGTGGCCCCTGGGATGAGGAGGAGGCTAGTGGTCTGGAACGACCTTGGTGCCGATGGAGAAGATTCTGAGCTGTGCAGAGATGCGGGAGTGTAAGCCCGCCCAACGTGAGCCAGGAACAGGTGCATTGGAACGTCACTGTCGCCCCACT
>JAPVLO010001441.1:0-146051 GCA_027257055.1 Cephalopachus bancanus | reverse complement strand
GCCACGCCGAAATCTCCCTGGTGGTCTCTGCTAATTAGGGAGGCCCTTGGCCTCTGTCACCTTCACCACCTCGACATTTCTGGGGCACGGAGCCTGTCTGCTGCAGGCTGGCCTCTGTGTGGGATAGGCAGGGTTTCTTCATGATCAGACACAGGGACACCACAGAGGAGACGCTGCAGCCCCCAGGGCCTAGACTGCCCCAGCCCTGTCATGCTGTGATTACTGGGTCAGGGATCTGCTGGGTTCCTCTGTGGGATCTGGAAATGCCTTTTTCCCACTCATTGTAAGGAGGCTGACTTAATTACACACAATGTGGGCAGACAGAAGGTGCATCCTCTTCAAGACTGCTGAGTGCTGGGTCCGCTTCTGCCATTCACCTGGGACCAGCCCCCTCCCAGCTCCAGGCACCAACGCCCACAACCCCAGTCCAGCATGATGACTTCATGACCCAGTGAGCCCCCCAGTTCTAAAGTTGCACCCACACTCCAAAGGAAGAGGACGTGACCACCCTTGGGCAGTGGTGTTGGCTCCGTGATGACAGACTCCTCCCATGGCAGGAATGACCCAGGCCCCTGGACATGCTGAGGAGGGGCTCTGGTGAGAAGGTCAGCAGGACAGAGACAGGCTCAGAACAGTGGGGACCTGGGCAGCAGGAGAAGACCAGGGGGCCACAGGAGCAAAGGCCCCGGGGTGGGAGGGACCAGATGTGGCACCAGAGGCTTGTTTGACCCGGGTGGGGGAAGCCAAGGTGTCAACAAAGGGGTTGCCCCTGGGCTGTGTTTCCAAAAGGGCCTCTGGCTGTAAGTAGCAGTGAGGGCCAAGGAGGGACAGTGGTGGTAGCGCATCGGGGGCAGCTGAAACCCTGACAAGCCCCCAAGGATGCACATTTGCTTGTGGCCTCAACCCATCACAACTGCTCCAGCCCCTTTGCTGGACAGGCAGGAAACTGAGCCATGGGGACGAGGGCAGCTCATAGGAGGCCCAGGCCAGGAAGAGGCCCAGCCCCCAGCCCACACAGTCCCCAGCCGGGACACTGCCTCATTCCCAGTGGTGCATGCCCTGGGCCCTCCACCGTCCCCAGGCCACGACTTGGGCACATAGAGCTGGCTTACCTCCCCCGTCCCTTGAGTGCTCTCCCTCCTCCCTGGGGTCTCCCCGTTGCTCCCAGCTGGAGGGGGAGAGAGTGGTGGGTAGACTTAGGGATGCCCAGGAGGCCACACCTGGTGGGGATGGGGTGACCTGTCGGGCAGGACAGATGGGAACTCCATGAGAGAGAAGCCTCAGCAGGACAGGAAGTGTGGCTGGTTTAACAGAGTTGACCACAGACAGGGATGGGACAGGACAGGTGTCTTCCATTGTGAATTGTGGGTGGTGGTTGGTCTCTGTACTCAACATGCTTCAGGATATAACCCCTGCCTTTGAGACCCCGAGGTTAGCATGTACCCTGAGATTAGCATGTACCCTGAGGTTAGCGGGTACCCTGAGGTTAGCATGTACCCCCACAGGAATCCTGCCCTCTGTAAGACAGAACATGCCCAGTGTGCACACGTGTGAGTTCCTGTCTCTGGCTCCATCCCAGCTCTGCCCTCCCTGGGCCTCTCTCCCTGCTTCTGTCCCAGGGGACCCTTGAAGGATTAGGTCTCAGGGACTCCTGGAAGCCGGCCTGGGTGTTGCTCTGAGCCACGCACCCCCAGGGAGTGGAGCCCTGGCCCCATGTGCTACGTCCCCAACCATGGCACTGCCCACACGTACCCTCATGGGAAGTGTCAGACTGAAGGCTGGCCTCCTCAGCAGCCTCGGGAAGAGCCTCCTGCTCCCCACGGTCACCCACAAGTGAGGCCGAGGGTGACCGCACATCTGTCCATTCGCATGACATAACGGGAGCAAAATCTACCATTCTATGTAGCCGGACAACACACGGGCCACACCAGGACCACTGTGAACACCAGCGCAGGTTACCACGAAATGTTGCAGAGTGACTGAGTGGGGCCATGTCCAGAGGTGCAGGGTGCAGACGGATGGTGGTTTGGGTGTGCCATGGGACACACAGGACCCCAGGATATGGAGGAGTCACTCGAGGTGAACTGTGCTGAGGACACAGGAGCCCAAGCCCCTCCAAGGCCACGTGTCCCCACAGGAGTGCGCAGGGCCGCATGGAGCTAAATGCTCACCAGCATTAATGATGTACGTGAACTCAGTTACTTACATGAGGACAAAAAGGCCATATTTAAAACAGCAGCCAGGCTCGGTGGCTCAGCCTGTAATCCTGCGCCTTTGGGAGGCTGAGATGAGTGGACTGCCTGAGCCCGTGGGTTTGAGACCCACCTGGGCAACTTGGCGAGACCTCATCTCTACAATAAATCAAAAAATCAGCCGGGCATTGTAGCACGTGCCTATAATTCTGGGTACTCGGAAGGCTGAGGTGGAAGGATCATCGGAGCCCAGCAGGTCGAGGCTGTGGTGGCCGGGAGCGGCCACTGCACTTCAGTCTGGGCGACAGAGTGAGACTCCAACTCAAAAATAAATAAATAAATAAAACAGCAGCCATATATTAACGTCCCACAGACCACATGTGGTGTGAGCATTTGCTGTAGTGGAGCAACAACGATAATAACAAAAATAGGCTATGTTTTATATAATGTATATTATAATGTAGATGTTTTAAATAGTAGGAAGTCATATAGAATAACAAAAATAATAGGTTTTCTTCTGGAAAAAATTAAAATTATATAAACTAATACAGGCAGTTAACGTAAAAGCAGTTAACACATGGACTCATTTAAGCCTCAGTTCCCAGATTTTTCTGTATTGGTAGCCAGTGAGGACCCTTTCCAAGGGCTTCCCTGAATGCCCCAAGACTGAGTTCAAGGGCCTGCCCCGCTGGATTTGAGTGTGTCAGCTGCCTGCGTAGCCTGGCCAGCGGCAGTGGACCAGCTGGGTGTACTTACAGTCACCGGGATTCAAAAGAATGTCACCAAGTGGTATGGGCCCAAGACTGTGTCAACCACGTTCAGAGCAATGATCCCTCCAAGGATGGCAGAGATGCCCAAAATCACCGCGATGACCTGGAGGGGGACAATGGACACCATGCTGAAGCCACCATGCTGGAGTCTGCCTCCCACGGGAGGCCCCAGATGGCATAGAATTCAGCGTGCAGACACGGACCCCAGGGGCAGGCCGTTGGTCGGGGCACCTTGACCTGGCTGCACTGACATGGTACCTCTGGACACACCCAGGGGTGAAGCAGGCACCCCTGCCCGGCCCACCTCAGTTCCAACCTGCAGCAGTGAATCTGCACCACATCTTTCCTGAAGTAAAGGGCCTCAGTACTTCCTCACTGCTCCTTCTCTCAACAGAAACTAAACCTGACAGAATCTGACCGTGGTGGGGGCAGGGAGGCCAGGCCACCAGGCACCCATCCCTGACCCCCAGGGCCTGTGACTGGCACACGCCATCAGACACCGAAGACTGGAAAAGAAACAGATGCACAAAAACCAGCACATGTGAAGAACAACCGTGAGATTCAGAGGCAGAGCCCATGCTCGTGGAAAAGCCAGGCGAGCAGGCCCAGCCAGTGGGATCTTGGGGCCAGCAGGACCAGGGGCCAGGGATTAAAGGGCTTCGGTGCCTGTAACAGGGATGGGACCAGGCACCCAGCCCCCCAACACCCCTCCTTCAGTAGGCACAAGATTCCAGGCAGACAAACAGAGCTGAGTTCCCACCTGAGAGAGACTGTGAAAACTCCAGAAACAGAGACCACTCACGGAGGACAGCAACTGGCCACAGCAGAGAGGGGATGATAAATGCTCAGGGAAGCCCCACCTGGAATTCTCTCCTGGGCAAAGTTATTGCTTAGGAATGAGGAGAGCCAGCCCAAACTGGGGAAGCCCATCAAAAACAGGCTTCTAAAGGAAACATATTAAGTAGAAGGAAAACAGAGTCCGAAGGGAGACAGAAATGCAAAAGAGAGGGGACTGGATAAAGCAAGCAGGAGGCTGTCTGACATTTGGAATGGAAAAGCAAAATGCAACTACATCTTACAGGCCCGGGGTGGGAAGGGACAGCCTCATGCCGCTCAGGGGACAGACACTGTACAGCTGTCTATCTAGTGGGCATGTTAAAATATTAAGGACAGCCTCTAAGAGAATACTGACAAATGTATAATTTCCAATCCAAAATTAGAGGGAAAAGGAAGGAAGACACTTCAACCAATTCAAAAGAAGGCAGGGAAGGAGAAAACAAAGACAGGGTGAAAAAAAACAGGGAAAACTGAAAACAAAAAAGACAGGAAAAATAAATAGGTCCATAACCACTCTCAAAGTAGACGGGTTAAATTCAAAAGGCTAGAAAGAGAACGACAGAGAAAAAAATTACAGTTCTGTTTATGAAACAGAAAAATACCAAAATATAAGGACAAGAAAAGTTGAAAGTAAGGAGGAAAAAGATGCACCAGGCAAATATTAGCTGAAATATAACTGGCATACTTACATCAGTCAATACAGATTGAATGGCAAAGGGCATTCTACAGATAAAGAAGGTCACTGTCCAATGATGAGAAAAAAATGAAATTCACCAGGGAGCATTCCAAACCTGCATTAACTAAACACAGGACTCTGAAAATCTATGCTGGAAAGCTACAGAATTATCAAGAGAAATCAGTGACATGATGCTCAGTCTGGGGGCGTTTAACAGCTCTTTCACTAATAGAATAAACAGGCCCCAAATGAAACACTCGAAAGGGCACAAAAGTCTTCAACATAGTCAGTGAGAGAGAGGGGCGGTATACTCTGTCCTCAGACCAGGGCACTTCAAGAGTGAACGGGGACACAGAAGGCTCAAGAATTTCTTGGAACAGCAGTATCAGCCACAACACTCTGACGTCATACTCTGCCCCCCTACATGTGAAAGAACACTGTCACCTTTTAGGATAAGGTAAGTGGCCACCAACAGTACTAAACGGCAAACTGAGAGACCATCTGCAGCTGAGGATCACGCCCACATGCACAGGCCACCCAGCCATATCTTAGTCACCCTGGAACAGGACTATGATTTAGTCCAGCCCCACCCCCAATAACACCAAATAAGAAGAGGGAAAAGAAAAGAAATTGGAAAGTTTTTCTTACTGAATAGGACTCCAGGACCCGAGCAGGAAACATCACTTCATCCAAAGTGTTGATGCTGTCAGAGATGGAACCCTGAGAAGAGACAGAATGCTGTCCTTCCACAGAGTGTGGGACACGGTGGCCTGCCCATGTGAAATGTGAGCCCCTCAGAGCTGCCAGTAGGTCTTCAGACTCGAGGGTGTCGTAATGAGACAAGGATGCCCATTAATATGAATGTTTGGCACAGTAGCTGAGGTTCTGGTGGAAGGAAGGAAAGAAGGAAGGGAGGGAGGGAGGAGGAAGGAAGGGAGTGAAGGGGGGGAGCGAGAGAGAGAGAGAGAGAGAGAGAGAGAGAGAGAAGGGAGGGAAAAGAGACATCAGGCCTAAAAGGGGATGTGGTCATTACTTGCAGACATGATCACTAACACAGAAAAGCCAGTACCATCCACAGGAAAGCTACAGGAACAAAAGAGTTCAGCAAAGTTGCCAGACACAAAAGCAACTTATAACAATCCATTTTCTAATGGGAAAAACTCAAATAAGGTCTAGACCTCAGATAATATATTGTACCAACGTCAATTTCCTTTTTGTCGATGTGCTCTGATCATGTGACAGATTGTGACTGGAGGAATCTGGGTGAGGGACGCATAGCAACTCTTTGTACTATTTTTGCAAATTCTTTTGAGTCTTAAAATATTTCTAAATAAAAAGCTTAAAAAATTAACAGCATCTCTCTGTACTAGCAATAACCAATCTGAAAATACATTTTTTTTAAAAAGACACCATTATTATTAGCAACAAAATCGGCACATTATCTAAGGATCACTTAACCCCTCATTCACAGCGGTAGAGCCCAAAGAAAGGACAGAGCAGGTGATCTGAGCACAGTAAGGGAAGGGGCATGAAGAGTAAATGATGGGACGAGTTAACATAAGAAGCCAATTCTCATGAAAGTAGTTATAAAACTATGGCAATCATAATGGAACTCCAGCTGCAGTCTTACAGGAACTCGGTGAGCCTACTCCACAGTGTACCTCAAATGAGCAAAGTCAACTTTGCAAAAGAGGACAAACTAGATGGCATGTCCTTCAAGCTCTCACAGCATGCTGAAAAGCCACTGTAGTGGACATGTGTGTCACCTGGGGATGGGCAAGCCAGCGGGAGATGGTGGAGCCGCTCCTGCCAGGGAGATTAGTGCACTCTCTAGAAGTGAGTCCTGCCTCCACAAGAAAAACACATCTGGGTTTTCAAACATGCTGAGAGAAGGCAGAGGAAGAGGCGCTCGAAAACGTCACAAGAAAATATGAACCAAAACAAGGCAAGGCAATCACTGCTGTCGTGTAAACCAGAGAGAGTGGATGGCATCTGACAGGGGTGTCAGGGCACAAGAGCCTTGGGCTGGTGGCAGGTGCCTGGCTAAATGGATGCAGGTAGAATTTGTGATGCAGCAACCCCGCTCCTTGGTAAACAAGGTCCACAAACTGTGTCCGAGCCAGCCCCATCTGTGGAGTGGAGCTTCGGAGGCACTGGATCCAGGCATCCATCCCTAAAAAGGGCTGGTGGACTGCAGAACCCCTGCTGTGGACTCAGAGCCTCAGAAGAGGCACCAGGCTACACAGGCCCAGAAGGGCTAGGTACCAGCAGAGAGGCTCTGCAACCGTGCCACTGGGGGGAAGGCAAAAACGCAGGCGCAACAACAACCACATATTCGAGGGCCCTGGGGCTGCCAAAGGGTAGAGGCGCACAGAGTCAGTGAAGGCTAACAGGGAAGCAGAGAGGAAGCCTTCCCACACCGCGCAGACAGGGCCTCGTTCCTGAACGTTCTGCACTTGGCAGTGTTCTGTTTTGCCACTGATAGGTGCATCCCTGGACAAGACACTGTTTCGAACACAGTGGCTACAGGCAGCCATTCAGGAGCTTGGTACAATGGGGACCCCACCCCAAAGGGTCTGATTTCCCACAGATTCTGGAGCCATGGCCGGAGTGGAGCTGAGACCCCGCAGGTTTGAGCTCCAGGAGAGGCCAGTGCAGTCCCTGGGCCACATTCCACAGGAGGGTGTAATGCATATCCACCATGCGTTTCTGAATGCGTGCTATGTGCCAGCGTCATTCTGGTGGCAGCTGTTTGTTTAGGTTGGGATTTCTGTTCTGAATCCAGCCTTCCTGAGCACACTTCCGAGCTCCAGGTGTGCATCCTCCAGGCTTTGCCCCGCGGGTGGCCCAGGGTCTGTGTCTCTTCAGGATACCCCTGCAGACCCCACACTGGTTTCCACGGAGCCTGCAGTGGCACTGGTCTCCAGGCATGAGGTTAGCGCTCAGGACAGAGAGGCGTCTGGCCTGACCCCTGAGGCTGACTGGGAGCTGCTCTTGTGGGCAGTGGGGCTCCCCCTCCTGGTGAGGTGCCTGTCTTCCCTGTGGAACTGCAGGGTCCTGAGCACACCTGGGACCATGTCTCCTGCCAGAACCGCCACCCATTCCCTTGGTGTGTGCTTCCACATCTGCCAAGGACAGGGCGGTCTCATCTGCTCGTACTGCAGTCATGTAGGTTTAGATCTGAAAGCCAGGTGGGAGGCAGGTCTGCTGTGCATACCTGCACCATTGGTGCCTCCCGGGTCATAGGACCGCTGTCCACACCCATGGGGCTGTTCTAGGCTAACCCCTGTCCTGCCACCTTGTTTATTAGGACAGCTTTGTCCTAATCTTGGCTTTGGGGGGTGCACCCTCAAGCTTGTCTTCAAGGGGTGTTCCCTTCCCTGGCCCCGAGGTCTCTACACTGACCTGCAGGGACTCTAATGGCAGATATGCCTGTCTGGATGGGTCTGAGAGGAGGACCCTCCATGACATCGGGTCTCGTGTGTCCCATCTTCCACGTATTTAGACTGTCCTAGTGATGACTGTCGTGACTTTCCACCAACCAGTCTCTCAGGCATTTGGCTTGCTGTATTCCCAGGACCTTTCTATGTTTACTTCTGTTACATGACGTCTTTATTTAAATCACATATTCAGGTCTCCGTTGCTGGCGGGTCAATGACTTACACTGTTTTCAACTTGCTGCATGCGTTCCATGATGCCAACGTGATGTGCAGAGGCAACCGCGGCGTCTGCATATTGAGCAGTTGGGTCACTCCCTTGGAGGCCAGGTGCCGTCCACTTTTCTTGCCTGGTGAGGCCGTCTGAGATGTCCTTAGGGCCCCCTTGGGCTTTTCCCAATCTGCGAGAAGGTGCGTTCGACATTGCACACAGAGTGGAGCTTTCCATGAGGTTCTCTGATCAGGCCCTGTGCTCCTATGACATTCTCCTCGGTGGGCATCATGGTTTAAGTGACAATATCCTTTAGTTTTCTTAGAGGTAATAAAATGACTGTGTCTTACATCAACAGCAGCACAGATCTGAAGAAATAGTGTATTATGTTTCTGTTAATTTTTAAGAACTGTTGCAAAAGAAATGTTAAAAAATATTGTTTTTCATTAAATCCATCAACCAGAATCAATTACAAGAGTTCAGGAAAGACAGTTATTTTCTTCAGAAGCATAAGCACAGTCCCTAACCTCTGTCAAACTCCAGAGCTGTGATAGACATGCCCCGTGTGTTTCCAACTCAGTATACACCTACAGACGTGTGCCAGAGTTGGCATGGAGCCGTGGGCACCAGGCCTCAGCTGGAAGGCCTGGCAAGGAGCTGCCCAGACACCAGGCCTTCCTGGAGACTCACGTTTATTGCTGATGGGTTGAAGACAAGTTTGCATTCAAACCATACCAAACACGTGGTAGTCACAGCAAATGTGGGAACAAACAGTGTCTGGAAATTGGCCATCTGCAAAACACGGCAGGGCTTTTTTTCTTCCTTAAATAACAAAGAAATGAAGGTGAAAAGGTATCAAACCAAACTGCAGGCCATTTACTAAAAATCCTGAAGACTGTAACACGTAGGAGAAGCCGAAGCAGACACCCGGGGAGGAGGAGGGGGGGGGGGGGAGGAGGAGGGGCGGGGGGGAGGAGGAGGGGCCGGGGGGGGGAGGAGGGCCGGGGGGGAGGAGGAGGGGCGGGGGGGCCCCCCCGCGCTTTTCCAAATGTCACACAGATCCCACGCCCTGCTCGAGGAGCTGGCAGATGCCCTTGGGAGAGTCTCATGCACATTTGCCCCTGAAATCTGGCTGGAGTTGCCCTTCAGTCTCCTAACTTAAATACTGAGACCTTTGGGAACTTTGCGTCTCAAGCCCTAAGTTGGCGCATCTGCAGAACGTGGGCGAGGGAGTTGTTAGAAGAGATTCTCTCAAAGAGTACGCGGGATTTGCAGACTTTAATAAGAAAGAGGATCACCTGGAAGCACGTCTGGAATGCAACTTCCTGAGCCCTTCCCCTCAAGCAGTTCTGATCTGTGCGGGGATCTGCACGTTGAAGAAGTCCCCAGGAGATTCTGACCAGACCTGGCCGACCCAGGTTGAGAAGCGCCAAAGGACGGCCTTCAGCGAGGCGGGAAGAGCTGGCCGGGGCCGGATGGCGCCTCCACGTGGAGGCTGTGACTGTGTCCAGAAGGGCAGTGGAAGCCAGGGAGGTTAAACGGGAGTGACAGCGCTCTAGAAAGATCACTCTGTCAAGGTAGGGACAGAGACCAGGGAGGAACTACTGAAGCTGCCCCGGTGAGATTTAATAGTGTCCTGGATGAGGTGGTGGCAGTGGAGGAGAAGAGTCCGGCGGACATCAGGGGCAAATCCTTAACTCTTTTGGAATACAGGAAGAAAATATTTAAGTTTTTATTGTAATTATTTCTTACCCTAGTCTTTTAAAACTTCAAGGAGTTGCATATATATTATTATACAATATGACTACAGTGGTGCACATATATAATTTATAAATAAGTAAATAAGGTATATACTAAAAAATATTCTCTCAGGCCGGGCTCGGTGGCTCAGCCTGTAATCCTAGCACTTTGGCAGGCCGAGGTGAGTGGATTGCCTGAGCCCGTAGGTTCCAGACCAGCCTGGGCAACTTGGCGAGACCTCATTTCTACAATAAAGCAAAAAATTGGCTGGGTGTGGTAGTGTGGGCCTGTAGTTTTGGCTACTTGGAAGGCTAAGGCAGAAGGATTGCTGGTGCCCAGCGGGTCAACGCTGTGGTGGCTGTGAGCGTGCCACTGCACTCCAGCCCTGGGCGATGGAGTGAGACTCCAACTCAAAAAAAAAAAAAAAAAATATATATATATATATATGTATATATCTTCTCTCAAAAGGGGTTCAAAGACGAGTTCATTCAATACCTGGCACACACTAAACACTCTGTTTGCTATCACAGCAGACTGTGGCTCCCAAAGGTAGCCCCAGTGACATCTTCTATCCACGCTTTTAGAACTCTTTTAGAACTAAACATGCCCCTGTCAAGAGATGGAGTCTAATTTCCCTCTCCTTGAACCTGGGTGGGCTTGTAACTCACTTATAGCCAAGAAAAAAAGTGAAGTGATCATGCATGACTTCAAAAGCTAGAGGTCACAAAATGTGACACACCTTCCGCCTTGCTGACTGGGACAATTCAGAGTCCTGAGCTGGGCCTACACTGAGGCCTCGGTGCTGGAAGGAAGCCAAAGTCACATGGACAGGCCCAAAGTTCCTTCTGACAGCCTCAGGGAAAGTCCAGGCAACAGTCAGCATCAACTACCACACATACCTTACCACTGACTGAAGAAGTCTCCAGATGATTCCAGCGTCCGACCATTGAGGTCACTCAGCCCTTAGGTCTTCCACAGCAAGGCCCCAGTTATTATGAAAGCCAGGGGAGGTTTTAAATCGGGACAAGTCATCCCCACAGGTCTCTTTTCAAGTTTCTGACCCACAGAATCAGCAGGCATAGTAAAATAAAACAGGTGTTTTTCGCAACTAAGTTTCAGGATGGGTTTCTTTTTCTTTTCTTTTCTTTTCTTTTCTTTTTTGAGTTGGAGTCTTACTCTGTCACCCAGGTTGGAATGCAGTAGCATACTCACAGCCACTGCAGCCTCGGTCTGCTGGGCTCAGGTGATCCCTCCACCTCAGCCTTCCAAAATATCTGGAACCACAGACGTGCGCCATCATGCCCAGATAATTTTATTTATTTATTGTAGAGACGAGGTCTTGCTATGTTGCCCAGGCTGGTCTCGAACACTTGTGCTCAGGCAATCCTCTCACCTCCGCCTCCCAAAGTGCTGAGATTACTGTACTCGGCCCTCAGGATGGTTTCTCTATGTGGCAATAGAGAAGTGAAACACCCATCACATGTATCATGGTGTCTTTGTCCACGCTTTCTGTAAGGGAATAAAGTATCCCTAAGTAGCTGCCCAAGTTGAGGAGGAAGAGAAGAAAACAGGGTCAGTGAGATTGTCTGGAGGAAGAGAGTCAGGGTCTCAAGGTAGGAAAGGGGACTCAGCCCCAGAGGGGTCCCACTCTCATCACCGTGTGTGAAGACAGGAACCCCAGCTCTGCTGCATGGCTCTGACCCACCCCTTCACACCAGGTCACCTTGGATGGTCTCAGGTCCTGCAGCCTGTTTGCTCTCAGCAGGAAACAGATAAGGGAGAGAGTTTGCCTCTCACATTCAAGGCTGGCATCTTCTGAGGGAGTCAGGGTGCATCTCTGTGAATTGGCCCCTCCCCCACCACAGTGACAGGGGAGGACTTGGGGTGGGCTAAACTCTCGTGTCCTCTTCTCACCAGCTCTGGGACCCTAAGGGAATGAATGATTCTGCCCTTTGTCTGGGTCTCTGAGAACATTTAGTCCAGGCAGGTAGCATCACTGTGAGCAGAACGCGTTCCACTCTGAAGGGGAACCCTTCCCTCTGCTTCAGCCCTGAGTGCTCTGCAGGGATTTGGGCCAGTTGAGCCAGAGCCTCAGGGAAATCTAGCCTGGGACTGGTGCATTCTGGGCCGTGGGACCCAAAGTCCTGCGTGTCTACCCCAGCTCCATCTGACTCATCTGGTGTCTGAGCAAGGCCAGGATGCAGTATAGCAGGAAGGAAGGAAGATGTTTCTGTGAGGCAGGTACCCAGGGCAGACAGGAAGGCTTGGACAAGGGCACCAGGGAGCCAAGTTCAAGTCTTAGCTCTGCTAGTGTTTGCTGTGAGAGCTGGAAGCACCTCATCGTCACAGTTTCCTCATTCGTAACTCACTTCATAAATATTTACTGAAGGTCTACTGAACGTGTGTCCTGGTTTAACTTGGGCTCATAAGCGAGCCTAGGTGGCTCTGGGCCTTTGTACGTGCAAAGTTGAGCACTGTCTTCCTATTTTCACATCTTTTCCCTGGCTAAGCCGTCATCACCCTTCAACCCTGGCTGAGACAGTGCTTCCTCCCACAAATCCTCTCGGGGCAGCAGCCCTCTCCCCATGGGTTTCACGACACTGAGTACCCACAGCTGTAGTGGAAATGATGATGAAGAGGCAGACGCGACGGGCTTTCTGATCGTCCCACCAAACCATGAGCTTTCTGAGAGCTGGGTTCGAAGCAGGCAAAACACGTTTGTTGAATGAATGGCCTTCACAGAATACGAAATCCACTTGCTTCTTCACTTTGGCATTTATTAACAGTAGGACCCTTGAAGCTTCCCTGAGCCTTGTCTTCACACCTGGCACGTGGGGCTCAAAGTACCTGTTCTTCCCATCTCTGCCTCAGAGTTCTCCATACGCTGCTGGGGCCTCACACCCATGATTTCACAGCTAGAGGAAGTAGAGTGAGTTGAGCACTGACCCCAAAATTCACATCGACCTGCAACCTCAGAATGTGGCCTTATTCGGAAATAGGGTCTTTGCAGATGTAACTAAGGTGAGGATCGCAATGAGGGCATATTGGATTAGGGTGGACCCTAAATCCAATGACAAGTGTCCTTATAAGAGACAGAAAAAGACATATGTGATAAAAGTCACGAGAAGGGCAACCCCCTGGGGTCCCCTCCCACTGTGAGAGCTTTTCTGTCCTCTCAATAAATCTTGCTTTCTCAAAAAAAAAAAAAAAAAAAGCCATGTGAAGATAGAGGCAGAGACAGAGTAATGAAGCTCCAAGCCAAGGAACACCAAAGAATGTCAGGTGCTGCCAGGGGCTGGAGAAGCCAAGGGTCCCCCTGGAGTTCCTGCTGATACCTAGATTTTACATGTCTGACCTCTAATTATGAGAGAATATATTTCCATTATTTTAATCTACCCTGTTTGTTTGTTTGCTTGGGTTTTCTTTGAGTAGGCATCTCACTCTGTCGCCCAGGTTGGAGTGCACTAGCATGCTCACAGCCACTGCAGCCTCGACCTGCTGGGCTCAGGTGATTCTTCCACCTCAGTCTCCCAAGTAGCTGAAACTACAGGCGCATGCCAACCATGCCCTGCTAATTTTTGTTTTTGTTTTTTTAGTTGGAGTCTCACTCTGTCACCCAGGTTGGAGTGCAGTGGCACACTCACAGCCACTGCATTCACGACCTTCTGGGCTCAGATGATACTTCCGCCTCAGCCTTCCAAGTAGCTGGAACTATAGGCACGCACCATCATGCCTGGCTAATTTTTCTTGATTTATTGTAGCGACGAGGTCTCGCCAAGTTGCCCAGGCTAGTCTCAAACCTGTGGGCTCAGGCAATCCTCTTACCTCGGCCTCCCAAAATGCTGGGATTACAGGCATGAGGCCTGGCTAAATTTTTTATTTATTGTAGAGACCAGGTCTTGCCAAGTTGCCCAGGCTGGTCTTGAACCACTCAGGCAATCATCTCACCTCCGCCTCCCAAAGTGCTGAGATTACAGGCATGAGCCACCGCACCCAGCTAAGCCACCCCATTTGTGGTAATTTGTTACAGCAGCCCCAGGAAACTGACAGGCAGGTCTGTTATTACTTGGCATTCACAGATGAGAAAGCTGAGGCATGAGGTCACCTCTCCAGACTCACAATCCCCAAGTACTGCAGAAGCAGGATCTGAACCTCGTGTGCCAGACCACAGAGCATAGTGCTCCTGGTGTCCACACTGCACACTGCTGAAGTAGCCTGCCCACATGCCTGCCTACTGTCCAGTCTCCACTTGAAGAAGCAGGGTCTGACTCCACAGCACTGCTGCCTCTTAAAAGCTGTCTTAGGACAGGGCACAGTGGCTCAAGTCTGTAATCCCAGCACTTTGGGAGGCCAAGGTGAGAGGACTGCCTGAGCCGCGAGTTCAAGACCAGCCTGGGTGGCATGGTGAGACTTCATCTCTACAAAAAATTAGCTGGGCATGGCAGCGCGTGCCTGTAGTTCCAGTTACCTGGAAGGCTGAGGCAGAAGGATCTCCGGAGCCCAGCAGGTCGACGTTGGAGTGGCCATGAGTGTGCCACTGCACTCCAGCCTGGGAGGCGGAGTAAGACTCCAACTCAAAAAAAAAAGAAAAAAGCTGCCTTCACATCACTGCGGGAAAGGAAATGCTGCCTTTCTTCATCTCTACCCCTCCCCAACCCCAAATCACTGCCTGGGCACCTACTTTTCTTTTTCCCTTCCTTCCTATTTTCTGCTTCTTTCCTCCCTCCGTCCTCTTTCCTCCCTCCCTCCCTTCCCTGCCTGCCTGCCTGCATATCCTTTTGTCCCAGGCCCAAGACCCTGGTCCAGCTCCAGCTTACCTCTCAGTGCTACCTCCCATGTCCGCCCAAGCAAGCACTCCCCCAGCCAACTCCTCCTGTGGCCCCTCACTGCCCTTGTCTCCTTCACAGGCTCCTTGGGTCTAGAAAGCTCATCCCTCATGGGCACACGTGGAAAACCTACTCCTTCTTCAAGTTGAAAACTCAAATCCTGCCTCCACCCGGCAAACCCAGGTAGCAGCATTTCCCTCTCAATTTGCACCAGACACAGATATTTACACAAATACCTTTGCACCTGATCTGCGTCGACCAGACCGGGGCCAAGACATGCAACAACCTCACTGCCTGGTAAGGGAGAAGGAAGTGATGACAAGACAGTATGTGGAGAGGTGAGGAGCGGAGTATGGGAGGGAGGCCAAGGGGCCGGAGACGGAAAACTCTGGGCAACAGGAGTTGGCGGACATGGAGGTAGATGAAAATGGGGCCAGGTGATGGAGGGGTCATGCAAGCCACTGCAAGCAAGGATTTGATCCTGTCGGCTCTGAGTATGCCAATGCAGGCCCAGCCCACCTGCCTCAGAATTATGCCAGGAGCACGTCAGGATATGATGCTTGGGTTCCCATCCTGCTCTGGGGATTTTTCAACAAGCTCCTTGGGTCATGTGGATATACCTTTAGTTTACCCACCACAGAAGAGGGGATGGAGTAGACTGAGGGATTTGAAAGAAGCCAGGATAATGGATCTGCTTTTTAGAAGAAACTGGTAGCAATAACTACATATCCATCTAATGTTTTTGGTGTAGGCCTCCATGGTGGACACAGAAGCCCAGGTAACAAGTAGGCAGATGGTAATGTTCTCAGGGAAGGAAGGCTCCACATCCCCCCCAGGGCAGAGCCCTGATTGGATCCCTTCATTCAATTTCCACTTTCCCAGACTCCATTGCAGCAAGACGTGGCCATGGGCAGTAACAGCCATGAGACATAAGAGATAGTTTGAGTGGAACCTCCTGGGAAAGACTTGCCTTCTGTGAACAAAGCTAGCAGGTGCTGATCCTCCTGCTTCTTGGCCCTGGGTGTGTGATGAAGGGCCAGCTCATGACTAAGAGGCAGCAAGCCTAGGACAGAAAAGGGTGAGAAGCCCTGAGCAGCTGATAAGAAGAGCTTGAGAAGTTCTGAGTCTCTCCACTAAGTGATGCCTGGGGGCCACATCAGCTGCAGTCTGAGAAGGTGGAAGCTGGCAGCAAGCACTGCCACGTGATTCTTCTTGAGATCGAAAGAACTGAGAATAGCGAGACCTAACCTCCACACGGGTCATGAATTTAAGCCATGTCCATCAAGGTCCAATTCTAAACGTGGCAGCTCTGGGAAGAGTAGCAATGAGGGGTAAGAAACAGAGCATGAGCCGCTTCACACAGACAGGCCCTCTGGGATGATCTGAGGTGTCCCAGACGGGAAAATGAGACCCGGGGAGGGTAGGCAACTTTGCTCCATGGCACCTGGTAAGCAATAACTAATTGTGATCTCAAGGTTGGTTTTAGTCTTAAGAGGTTTTGGCAGTGGTAAAGCATAGTTAGAGAGAGGGAAAGGGGCATCCTCTCAATTCTGCAGAGTTTCATGCAGGATTAAGGATGAACATATACAGATCAACTTTTATGAAGAGGGTCCAGAGTGTTCATCAGATTCTCAAGAGGACACAGACTGAAGAAAAGGGTAGAGACAGCAAAAGGGACTAAGCCAAAGCTACATAATGAGTCACAGCATTCCTGTGACGGTGACCCCTGGGTCCTAGAGTCTTAGTCACTGCCCTACACACTTCCTCCCCATGTGAAAGGCTATTATCTTCATTGTACCAAATGGTCCTTGTCTGATGGGAGCACCATGGTTTCCAATAGGTAGAGGCTCCTGCTGGCACTGCCCATGGATGCTAGTAGAGAAGAAGCAGGGAAGACCCTGGAGCTACACAAGAGCCAACTCACTCTGAACTGTGCTCAAAGGGTCCAAGGTGAGGGCTACTCTAGAACCTGAAGAGATTTCTAGTAGGAAAGACTCTGCTCTTTGGTTCAAATTGTTGACCTATATCATGGACAAGTCTTCCATATGTTTCCAGACTCTACTGTATACCATGCTGGCCTGGAAAGAGTCTGCTCCTGAGGCAAATGATAGATTGAACACAACAGCAAAGTATGAAAATTAATTGAGATATTTAATAGACAGTGCAAACCATAATTTCATCTGAATATAAATGTATGCACATGTTTCCAATGAATTATCTATCAGTTATCACAAACAGCAACAAGAACCTTAGAACTATGTTAGAAAACTGTATAGCTGGAACATGATTCTAACAATCTCACTTGCTCTCAAGAGAACACCATCCATTTCAAATCAGTGTCACAAACTCCAAAAGACCAGGGCAGTAGGAGTGAGGAGTGGGCTAGAGTGGAAAACACAGGGCCAGTACATAGGTGATAAACAGAAATACAGCTCTTGAGGAAATCAAAATCAGATGCATTATTACAGCTACAGACAAGGAAAAGCCTATGGCTTTAAAAACAACTTTTCTGCCAGTACCATACATGTATACAAAGAGATATGCGACAGTCAACTGACTTAAAAGGACAGAGGCTACATCTTCAGGTCATGTCAACTACAAACAGTCAACCCTTTCCATTGCAGATTCAACAGTGGAGTTAGCGTAGTCCAGAAGCTCAATGCTGGATTTGCAAATACAGTTTATTTTACAGAAATTCAACATTATAAACAGCAGGCACCCCCTACCCCACCCCCCTCCCCCCACCTGTCTCACCAGGTGCAGACCATGCTATGCAGAGTGTGAGCAGCAACGCGGCCCTACTGCTTTGGAGTGAGACTCAAGAGCGATGGAACTGGCCTGCACCATGTCGTGCCTGCCCCCACACACACATGTGCCTGCCCGCCATGCAGGCCACCAGAGTCTGTCTGGGCCCAGCCCGCGCTGAACCCATTACATGGATCCAGCCCAGTTCTCCAATTCCTTCATGTCATCATCTTCCTCTTCCTTCTTCTTGGCTGTGTGAAAAGAGAAAAGGCTCTTTAGGAGGGCTGGTTGTAGTGCTTTCAACACATTTTGGCTGGGAGCTAGGGCTGTGCTACATGGTGTCTGGTAAACAGCCCTGCTCCTGCAGCAAACTTCCTCTCCAAGCTGTCAGCAGATTGCTTCTTGGTGCCTAAAATCTACAACAAAAAACTCCAGAAAGCCAAGTGCACTTCTCACAGCATCTCCCCTCCACCCCCCTGCAGGGCCAGATAAAACAAGATGGAATCTACACTGAGAGTCCACCAAGATTCCCACAAGGCCTTGGACCCAGAGCATCCAAGGTGGGGGGAGAGCGGGAAGCCTTGCCACCCCCACCTTAAGCTGCTTGAACCACTTCTACACACCTACAGGAGGCGTGCTAGACAGCTTCTGCCCACACACCACTCCAGGCAGCTGACCCTACTTGAGGGGACCATTTCTCCTTTATACACAAGACGGGGAGTTGACCATGACCTGGTCACACACTGCTTCCTGGGCTCTCTCTCTATATCAAACTGTCTCGCTTGTTCTACAAGTTCTAGGTGGAATACTTCTACCTGGGGGTGAAATATTGTGGGAGGGGAGGAAGAAAAGAAAGAGGAGGAAGGAAATGAAGGTCGTATAGAACCAGGTCCCTGAAACACTCAAGCTGCTTCCTGACTGTCAGGCCTGGGTTTTTACAGGTATGCACAGCACAGGTTACAAGACAGGAAGTAAGAGCTGTTCTCACGATGTTCTCACTTTCTCACAGTGTCTGGAACTTTCTCTTGTTTGGTGACATAGGAAAAATCATTCTAGAAAAGAAGCTCTCAACTGTGGGTGATCCCGCCAACCCCTGCCAAGGGGACATCTGACCATGTCTAGGACATTTCTGGTTGTCACAACTCAGGAAGTTGCTATCAGCACCTAGTAGGTAGAGGCCAAAGGCAGTTCTAAATATCCACAGTACACAGGACAACCCTGCCTCCCACTCCCATACCCAAAACATTATGTGGTCATGTCAATAGTGCTTAGATTAATAAGCCCTGTTCCAGAGAGAAACTAGGAAAGGGCAGGTGACATTGTCTCTGTGGCCATTACAATGGATCCTACCTAGTTTTCAACCCTGGGAAGCTCAAGACACAAACCAAAATCAACAGACCACACATCACTATCATCGTCATGTGTATCATGGGTATATTATGACTCTACATTAGAAGAACTCACCAGGTTTTGATGGTAGGGCTATCGAGGGAACATTTGGTAGAGGAACTGTTTCAGGTCCACTGATTTCCAGCAAATTCTTGTCTAGTTCCTCCTGCTCTAGTTCTTCTAATTCTGCCATGAGCTCATCCTGGTAAAAGGAAACACAAAAGTGAGAGCTCTTCCTGGGAATCCCAGCCCCGGCAGCCATGACTCTTACCTGATCCCCAGTGGACACACATATACCCTCTGAGGAGGCCCAAGGAAAAAGGAACTCCAGGTTCCACACTCTGTGTCTCAAACATCCTAAATAAGCTTCTACTGGAGAATATAACATAACATACTGTTGAGCATCATGGATGTATAGTATGTCTAGTGTCCTCTGTGAGAGGAGATCTTATCTTTTCATTCCTATTTCTGTGTCTCAGAGCTGGGCACAAGTGAATGTTTAGGGATGTTTGCGGAATTAAATGAACTTGCTTAGTCCACCAAATTCCAGTATGAAAGTCCTGGTGCTGAGAGCTAAGGCTGAGCTGCAGGCTGTTTTCTCAGTTATACAGTGGGGTTCAGAAAGCACAAGAATTAGGTTTAGCAGAGTGCTGACCTTCAGAAGACTCAAATCTAGCATACAATAAAGTACCTTCAACAGGGGCTGGAACCATATTTTTAAAATTTAAGAGACTCAAGGTCCCATACTGCTACAGCAGAAATCGGTGGTGGTCAAGATCCAGACAGATCCTCGGGGTCAGAGATGTAAATGCTCCCTCCTTGGCTTCACCTTTACCTCATACTGGAGCTGGCTGAGGCCAAATCCTGTAAACTTCTCCAGGGCATGGTCACCTTGGTCACCCAGCTCTGAGTCCAGGGACACCATGGAAAAGTATAGCCTAACAACTTGCTGAAATCAGTTAGTGACCAGAAGCCTGAAGAAGGGTTCTGATGAAAGTTCCTTTATTCTACCTAAGCTCCTTTCCCAAACAGAAAAAGTATCCCTCAAAATCCAGAATGCAAGTAGGGTTATTACTCACTATGCCCTGTCTATGTCTAAGTTTCTGGAGAGGTAAGTGGTGACTCCCAAATCAAATACTCCCCTGCTTGAGCGCCTTCAAGAAATACATGAAGGGGCAGTCTGGGTGTCACGTATGAAAGTTATGGGACCTGTACAAAACCGCTTACCTCGTCAAACTCTTCTCCAAACCCTACAGGTTTTGAAATAGCTGTTGAAATCTCTTCTGCAAGTTCTTGCTGGTCAGCAATGTCCTGCATCAACTCATCAACTTTATCGATGTCCCTTTAAATAAAATGGACAGAGTCATTTCAATTGACTGGTTTGTTTAAAGAGGACAGGTAAGGCAGGAACGGAAACCTCACTTCATACAATCAATTTCCCAGCCAGTTACAATTACTCCATGAGAGACATTACTTGTCATTATTGCCTGCCTCTTTCCCTGTAAAACAATCATAGAACCAAGGGAATAGAAAAGTCCTTAAGACATTACCTAGTCGGATATCCTAAGGAAATAAGACTTAGCAAAGTTAGGAGATACACTGAAGACCCTACATGCAAATTAGTAAACATGTCAGATGAGACTACAGAACTTTAACTCCTGGGCCAACAGCTCTTTTTCAAGCCCAAGGGCAACTCTACAAGGGGAAGTAAAATCACAAAGTATAGCCACACCACCTGACAAGCCCTTCCCACTTACTGAAATCCACTTATGGATCTTCTACTAGCCCCAAAGGAAAGGCAATATGCATAATTTTTTTCTATACACTGTCAATCATACAAATATACAATTCTCAATACAATATATACACATATACTTCAATACTTGAACAGTATTTAGAGATGTGCTCGGTGCTAGGTTTCTGGGAAAGTATAGAAATGAAGCTCACTCAAGTGAATGTCCACCCTCAGACAACGCCTCACTTATTTGAAGGCAATGTTTCCTGCAATCTCACATTTCTAGAGCAGGATCAGCTCTTTCTGTAAAGCAGGATCTGGGTCTTACTGTAAAGGGTCATATAGTAAATACTTTAGAATGTGTGGCCATACAGTCTCTGTTGCAAATACTCAACCCTGCTGTGTAACACAAAAGCAGCCACAGACATTATGTAAATTAATGGGCATGACAGTATCCCAATAAAACTTTATTTACAAAAATAAATGGCAGGCCCACAGACTGCATTTTGCCAACCCCTGGTCTAGAGCTGAGTGCCCAACAGGAAGCAGAAAGGCTTCAAGTACCCCCAAAAATATGCTGCCAAATCCAAGCACTAAAACAAACGCAGATTTTTGTTCATGGGAGAGCTCTCATTTGGAGCTTAGCTACCCTGGTCTTTAGTTATAATTGTACCAAGCTCGGTTACCTAGTTCCTTAGGTCATTGCCCATGAAAAGTAGCCATATAGAGAAAGAAGGACTGCTGAGGGCAAGAACACTGGCAGTATGACAGTCACAGCCCAAGCAAAGGAGGCAGAAAATTCTATCAAAAGCAGACATAGGAAGAGAGATCCAAAGCCCTCAAATGTACCGCATATTTCAGGGCCCCTGACAGCATCAGAAAATTCTAATCCCAGTTCTATGTAAGCTCCCACATAACCCAGGGCAAGTCAGCTTTCTTCTCTGGAACACAGTTTCCCCATCTCAATAGTCGGAAGCCTGGATGAGCTTCTAAAGACCTTTCCAGCTTGAAACTATGCTTGTCACAATAACCCTGAATTACCCAGAAAATATTTTTTCATTCCGTGAGATCTGCTTCCAAAGGAAGTAAGACACAATCCACTTTAGAAAAGTTTCAAAAAGAATGCAAATTAAAACGAACTCAGGTGCTTGAATAGGAAAGTCAGGGGATCCATCACCCCAAGGTCATAGCCTGGGTACAAGGCATCCCAAGGCCAGCACTGCCCTGCCATGTGGGTGTGAGTGGACACGTACATGTTGTCATGAGCCGCCTTCATGGCCTTGGCAGCATAGCCCATGTTCTTGAGCACCTCGGTGTTGGTGTTGGCGTTCTCCAGGGCCTCTCGCTGGAACTCAATGGTTGATAATGTGCCGTCAATCTGCGCCAGCTGCTTCTCATACCTCTTCTTGCGCTTCAGTGCCTGGAGGGCCGCTGCATGGCAGAGAAAACAGGGTTTCAGAGAGCTCAGACACAGGGTGATGTCCCAGTATCCACTTGAGTCTTCTCCCCAATTGTACTGGAAGCACCTCCACTGTTGCTTTCACTATAGCAGAGGGTTAATATTCAATTTTCCAAGAAAACTACAATTCACAGACCTCAACACAGTCAGTAAACAAGCACACAAATCGAAGTTCACACTCTGATAAACACACACACACACTCACACACACACACACACACATCAAAGCATAGAAAGCCACATAGAGAAACAATGCACTTTAAGTCATACTGCCCTAGGTTCCAAACCCCAGCTCACAGACTTAGGTGAGCTACTGAGATTCCTTGCCAGGGTCATTGTGCGTAGTAAATGAGACTGTATGTAAATACCTAGCACATTACAACCCCCCCTCCAGAAAAGGCAGTTCTAATTATCATAAAGCAACTTTAAAGTACCATTTAATTCCAACTAAACTACATAAATAATGACTACCAAATACTAAATCAGTTTGGGTTAAAATGCTATTTCACACAAAATTGCCAACTCTGTAAATTGTTACAGTGCTTCTTGTGGAAGAACATGAGGCCTGCTTAGGCATCAACTGGGTAAACTGGGCACATTCCTGTAATCCTGCGCCTTTGGGAGGCTGAGGTGAGTGGATTGCGTGAGCCCACGGGTTCGAGACCCACCTGGGCAGCGAGACCTCATCTCTACAATAAATCAAAAAAACAGCCGGGCGTGGTAGCGCATGCCTGTAATTCCGGCTACTTGGAAGGCTGAGGCGGAAGGATCGCCGGAGCCCAGCAGGTCGAGGCTGCGGTGGCCGGGAGCGGCCACTGCACTCCAGTCTGGGCAACAGAGTGAGACTCCAACTCAAAAAAAAAAAAAATTGTGAAGGCTGGATAGACAGCTATAAAACATTTGCTGTTAGTTCTGTAGCACTGAAAAAGGTAGTTAATACCATGACAAACAAAATAAGCATTGAACTATTGCTATTAAAGAGACAAAACCACCGGGCTCAGTGGCTCAGCCTGTAATCCTGCGCCTTTGGGAGGCTGAGGTGAGTGGATTGCCTGAGCCCGCAGGTTTGAGACCCGCCTGGGCAGCGAGACCTCATCTCTACAATAAAAATCAAAAAATCAGCCGGGCGTGGTAGCGCATGCCTGTAATTCCGGCTACTTGGAAGGCTGAGGCGGAAGGATCGCCGGAGCCCAGCAGGTCGAGGCTGCAGTGGCGGCCACTGCACTCCAGTCTGGGCGACAGTGAGACTCCAACTCAAAAAAAAAAAAAAGAGAGACAAAACCCTATCTTAGGTCAGCGACTTTACAAATCTCTCCAGCATAGCAGGCAGTCAACTTGCAAATCTTCACACACCACAGGCAATTCCCAGGCAACTCCTGCACTGATTCCTCATACAGTAGTATCAATGCTTCTATTTAGACCCTGCCTCTTCAGACAGCAAACTCCTCTTTGCTCTCCTGCCTATTGTGCCCTTCACAACATATCTTCCCTTCAATAAATCTCTTTCTTAATTCGTAACTGTCTTGGTGAATACTTTCAAGCCCACAACTCCAGTTTACCTGGCCCACCACACATATTCATGCAGACAATACAGTATCATTTTCCTCCTCCACATTAATATGTAATTTAACTAATATGTAATTTATTGTCCAGTCTGTTGTTCAAAGACAATGTGGAAGGAAACACTCATGATTCCCAAAAACCACTTCTCAACTGATCAATCAGAAGTTTGACAAATTTCAAATGGGACATAGGTTTTTCATTGGTTTTGAATGGAAAACTTCAAGGAAACATACATTTTTGAAAAATAATGGGTAAGTTTGTCCTGTATAATTACCAGCAACCTCTTTATGTCCCCCTCTCAGGGGACATCCAAGTAGTTTGCTAGATTTATGATGTCCCCTGAAAGGGGACATCTGAGAGCAAAGGGTTACTAAAAGTATCTGTATCAGGAAGACGGTTGCTCCAGACAACTTTCATTACCTGACAGACTTTTTATCTGCTTAACAATACAACCTGAAAGGAGGTACCTATAGAAACCTAGAACAAACTTAGTTTAGCGTAGTCTTTTTGCCTCAGCATAGTCATTTTTGCTAGACTTTACCCCTGACATGCTTTAAATCTAGCACAGGTTAGATATAGATAAATTTCCAATAGGTAGGTTTTAGGAAGTGTTCATTCTATTGTATTGTATTTTATTGAGTCGGAGTCTCACTCTGTCGCCCATACTGGAGTACGTAGCTCGCTCAAGGCCACTGCAGCCTCAACCTGCTGGGCTCAGGCGATCCTTCCACCTCAGCCTTTCAAGTAACTGGAACCACAGACTTGTGCCACCAATGCCCAGCTAATTTTTTTTATTTTTATTGTAGACACAAGTTCTCATGTTGCTCAGGCTGGTCTCAAACCCCTGAGCTCAGGCAATCCTCTCGCCTCTGCCTCCCAAAGTGCTGGGGATTACAGGCTTGAGCCACGCAACAAGCCAGACATTTCAAAATTACATTTTACTGCAGGCCAAGGGGCAAATCTCCATCACATGCAAGACAAAGACAGCCCAACCTATCAGTTCATGGTTTAGCATAATAATCTCTAGAAAACATTCAGGTTCCTTGTCAAAGATGGAAGATCAAAGATCACCCCTTGGTTGGCCGAAGCCAAAGAAAATGATAATAAGACCACCTTTTAGTCAAGGAACTTGGGAATTGAAAACTTCTGACAGGTCTCCTGCAGGAAAACGCCCCCAGGCCCAAATCCCCAAGCTAATCTAATCAGCCCTTTGTGACTTACCTGACACCACCACCATGGAAACAATCATGTGACTAACCCACCCATCTTGTCTGTTGTCAATCTGACATCAGTACCTGACATCACTACCTGCACTTATCTGCCCTTTCGTGATCACATGGAGCAGACTACCACCCAATCACCTTAGCAACCCTCCCCCATCAAAGGGAAGGATTAAAAGGACTCAACCACAAGCAGCCATTTGTCATTGCCTTGCTAAGCTATGGTGTGGCCGTGTGCAATTTGAGCTATGGCCAGGCCGTTTTCTTAAGCGTTGGCCCCCTCCCCTCCCTTGGGAAGATGAATTCCCTTTCTCTCTCTCTCCAACTTACTTTTTAAATAAACTAAAAAATATTTTCTAATCTAAATTCTGTGCAATTCTTTGCATCTTTCATGTGACATTGGATGGCACACTAGACACCCACACCGCCAACGGGTCTGACCTAACATTCTGGAGGCCCTGTTGGGAGTGTGACCCTAACACAATCTTTATTTACCATACAATAATGCTTCCCCTCACCTCCCATAATGTGTGGCCACCACCCTGTAGAAGCTCCAAGTCCTTAATCTTTTCTGCAGCTCAGGATAAGTTTCAATCATCTGATACATCCTCAAGTCTCATATTTTGTGGTATTTCCATTTGTACATATGTAACTAAGTATGGTTTTTCTCCTGTTAATCCGTCTTACATCCATTTAATTTGTAGCCCAGCCAAATAACCTAGAAGCACGGAAGGAAGCCATTTTTGCTCCCCTTCAATGGGCATCAAAGCCAGGAAGGAAGTTTAGCGCAGACTCTGTCAGAAGAAATAGCTGAGCTGGACTGGGCTGGGTCACTAGCCTCTCACACACACATAAGCACCTAACACATGTGCTCCCCCATGTCCTGGAGCTCCAAACCAGAGCCATCGCCTGTAGGATGTAGACCACAATCACTCACCCAAGGGGCTGTGGCTTCTCCACATGTCACATAAATGGGTCCTGTGCTCCTTCTGCTCACACTCCCAGTTAGCATAGGATTCTATCCTGAGAACCATTTGCCAAGGGAAAATGGCTTGGCCTGCATATAAACAGTCCAAAGTTCCTCCAAAAGCAGAAGAAAAAGTCCTCTAGCCAGTCTTTTCAAAGAATGCAGGAGGGTGGGAGGTAGGGAGGGAGGGAAATTCCCCCAGTCAAAGGATAAAGCAGGCTAACAGGAACTTGCAAAAAAATCTGAAGAACAACGAAAATGCCTCATTAAAATCTGAAAAACCACTATCTGTTAGCTCTCTTGATTTTCTCTATGAATGGCCAGAATGGCCCACAACTTCAAAAAAATCCATTTTAGCCGGTTCGGTGGCTCAGCCTGTAATCCCGCGCCCTTGGGAGGCTGAGATGAGTGGATTGCCTGAGCCCGCAGGTTCGAGACCCGCCAGGGCAACTTGGCGAGACCTCATCTCTACAATAAATCAAAAATTAGCCAGGCATGGTAGCGTGCGCCTGTAGTTCCGGCTACTTGGAAGGCTGAGGTGGAAGGATCGCTGGAGCCCAGCAGGTCGAGGCTTCAGTGGCCGGGAGCGGACACTGCACTCCAGTCTGGGCGACAGAGTGAGACTCCAACTCAAAACAGAAACAAAAACAAAAACAAAAAATCAAAAAAATCCATCTTGAAAACTCACCTTGGGATCCCCAACACCCTTACTGGACATCCTCTCACCTCTTGTAGCACTAAGTCATGCACACTACACTACTTAAGCACCTCACAACAGTAACCCTTTAAGGTAAGAATGACCATCCTGGCCAGGGGCGGTGGCTCAAGCCTGTAATCCCAGCACTTTGGGAGGCTGAGGTGAGAGGACTGCCTGAGCCCACGGGTTCGAGACCAGCCTGGGCAACTTGGCGAGACCTCATCTCTACAATAAATTTTAAAAATTAGCCAGGCATGATAGAGTGCACATGTAGTTCTGGTTACTTGGAAGGCTGAGGCAGAAGGATCATCTGAGCCCAGCGGGTTGACCCTGGGGCGGCCGTGAGTGAACTACTGCACTACAGCCTGGGCTACAGAGTGAGTCTCCAACTCAAAAATAAAACAAAAACAAGAACGACCACTCTTTTTGGCTGATGTGGAAACTGAGATTCAGAAAGGTTATGTTACTCAGCCCAGGATGCCCAGGTCACCTGGGTGGTTATCAGCAGAGAGGGGATTTAAACTAGGAGCGGAACCCCAAAGTCCATGCCCTGCAATCCTGTTATGCCTCCCACTCAGTGAAAAATGCAGGAACCCTGTCCCAAAGGGGTCATCCAGGCCACCACACAAGAGGTGGTGCTCATCCAGTCACTCCTTGGCTTAAAAATCCTCAATAGCTCCCTCTGCTAGTGAAGGTTACACATAGATAAGTTTCTTGCAGGCAGGTCTAAATTAAAATAGGGTAAGAGTCTAGTCATCTTTCTTATCAGTACACAACCTTCGCCTGACTGACCAGGCACACCTGGAGTGTGAATCTACTAGTCCAGTACATCACAGGAACAACAGGGAATTATCCAAAACACAGATGTGATGTTCTAAAAAAAAAAAGAAAAGAAAGAAAGAAAAGAAAGCCCAAATCTAGTTAGGCAGTAACTTTCATTATTGTTGTGACCTTAGTAGTTTGAGAGACAGTAATCAAAACTTGTGACCAGACACCAGCAGCCCAACCCTCTTAGCTCATGGTCTGCTTAATCACTGTTGTAAAATTATATAACTCTTCTTGTCAAAGAGAAGCACGTCCCCTCTCCTAAGGGACCCACACCTTCCTTGAGCATGTCTCTTTCTTTCTAATAAATTCTGTCTTAAACTATACTTGGAACTCGCTCTGAAATTATTTTCTGTGGCGGAGCCAAAGAACCCACAGGGCAACATATCGCACCCCAGTTGGCATAATCTCTGGCGCCCAAGCACAGGGCATGAGAAGGTCAGCAATCGCTGTCACTGTGGTTTTGTGAGTAGAGCTACAGTCTCTCACTCTTCTCTCAGTCTCGGCTTCCACCTTTGCTCTTCTTCCTCTTTGGAATCTACACAGTCTCTCCCCTATCACGTATCTGCTCCCTCCAGCCAGGCTACCAGCCCTCCCAAGGCTAGTGGAGGTAAGAAGGGCTCCAACTCCTGCACCATGAAGAATTTATGGAGGGCACAGTGCAGGTAGAAGCCAAGTTCCATTCCAAGTAGCGACCAGAAGGCCCTCTTTTTCACTTTCATGTCTTGTTCTTGCTGTTCTACTATGAAAGAAAAGGAAAGGATTTCTACATGGGATGGGGACAAAGGTTTTCTCTGGTATTCAAGCAAATTGTTCTTAATTTCAAATGCTGACAGCCAGGTTATTTGGAAGTGAATTTGTTTCTAAAGTTTTGAGCCCTGCCGAAGATAGATTACAATTAACTATTTATCCTTGTGAAACTGCTGGGAGTTTTAACTACACAGACTTCAAGAATGTCTGTGAGCTTTGGGGGTTTTTTAATGCTTATGTTTCATTTAATAAATTGTTTAGGCAAATAGAAACGTGTACAACCAACCTGCAATTCAATGACCTCAGGCACACATTCTCAGAACCTCTTGGAACAACAGTGTCATGGACCTAGATCACTCACATTTGGCTCAGAATAAATCATGTTAAATATTTTACAGAGTTTGGCATCTTTTGTCAACATCTGGAAGCAAATACCCAAATAGACTACAAAGATAAGCAAGAGACCTCCTAACGTCATGAATGAAATCATGCTTGTATTATTCACCTTTGCAGACCCACAATCCAGCACAATGACTCTAGTAAGTGCTTAATATATATTGACTCTCTAATTTCATCTGTTTTATAAAGGTTTTATGTATTCTATCCAGAGTTCTTTATGTAAGATGTACCCATATTTTCTCTCCTGTACACCTGTGACTCACACAGGCTATAAACAATCACTTGGTAGGATCCTATCCCTGCATTCCTCCTGGCCCATAAAATAGGAACTTCCAGCAAGCACCATGCTGTAAAGTGTGCCCTCTCAGACTGGGGAAAGGCCCTAAGCAAACCACCCTCTCCCTCCCTCCCAGGGATCCTCATTTTGCCTGCAGGGTTCACAAAGCATCTTCTCCTCCAGGAGGTGAACACTACAGGATGGTGTCCAGCAGGGACTGTTGATTTTATTTTAAGCCAGACGTAACTTCTGTATGTTTTTCTCAACTAGCTGAGAACTCCAAAGAGAAAGACTAGTAAAGTAACCTCAAAAATAGACATAGGGTCAGCATCTGAGCTGCAAGAATATGTATGAACACAAATATTCACAGCACTTGATCCACATCCCATATCTTACAGATGTGTGGTACAGTGGTGAGATATAACATAGGGCAAACTAAAGGCTTAGAGGAAATAATGCTTCAACAAATAAAACTCCACTCTTTCTGAATACTGCTAAACTCAGTAAAACTTCTTCCATTCCAACCTTATTTCTAGACACAGAAATTTGCTTCTATAGTACCCAAAATCCAAAGAGCCAAGCCCAATGTTTACATAAATATATACTGTTTCTTAATGTCTTCCTTTAACATCTCCAAATTCCTGATGATTGGATTAAAAAGCAAGTGTGGAATTAAAGAGAAGCTACTCATGTAAATCAAATATACAAAAAAGAAGCATCTAAAGAAATGCCTTTCTGTCAAAGAACTCTCAGTGTCTTTTATAAATACAATGACTTTAACAAGTGAAATCTAACCCAGGCCAACAGAAGTTTATGACGTTTCCTTTAGACAGAAAAAAATAATCCTTGGAATCTCCATATTTAATTATGCCTTTGCCAATTCCAGGAGCGTAATTACAGCAGCAAATACAGATTCTAATAACCAGCTTTACTGGCTCTGAAAGCTGAAGCAGAAACAATTCTAACCATGTTGAGATAAACACTGGCCTCCAGATAGCTGCTTCATTAGACTCCACCCCCACACTCCCCCACCCCATCCCCTGAAAACAGTTATTTAAGAAAGATATAGAAGAGATAGCCTAAAAAGCAGAGACCAGTTGGAAAGATGTTCACCCAGGACTGGGAATCTTTCCTTCAAGGCAACTGTTAGTGAACAATTTCAACTGTTAGAAACCAATTTCACAGAACACATCCATTCAATATAACTAGATAACATAATTCCTTTTTTCCTAGGCAAACTCAACTTCTCTTTGAAAAGTTGCTAAAGAGGGCAAGTTTGCCTGCCTTGATCTGGGGGCATATAGTATAGGGGCAAAAAGCCCAGGGTATCTCAGTAGATACTAGGAAGTCATAACCTTACACTCATTACTAGAGTAGAGAAATTCAGGCATGAAGGGAAGGAAGGCCCAATAATATGCTCTCACTAAATGAATGACAGTGTCTACAGTCCTTTCAAAACCCAAGAGTCTTGAGGCTGGGCCTGGTGGCTCACATCTGTAATCCCAGAACTTTGGGGGACTGAGGCAGGAGGACTGCTTGAGCCCAGAAGTTCAAAACCAGCCTGGACAACATAGAAAGACCTCACCTCTACAAAAAAAAAAAAAAGAAAAGAAAAGAAAAATTAGGCAGGCATGAAGCAGAAGTATCACCTGAGCCCAGGATATCAAGGCTACAGTGAGCCATGATCGTGCCACTGCACTCCAGCCTGGATGACAGAGTAAGACCTAAGCTCAAAAAAAAATCCAAAATTGTTTAAATAGCATATACAAAGTATGTTTGTAAAAGGCATTAATAAAACACCTCTGTAATCAAACAAGCTTAAGAAATACTGTGTTTGCATCAAGTTACAATGCTCACTTTGGAAATCCAGTTGTCTAGCTTCAAGTTTCAGCTCCACCATCAAGTAATCCTAAAAAAATTATTTAAACTCACCAAATCCAGCCAGGCTTGGTGGCTCAGCCTGTAATCCCGCACCTTTGGGAGGCTGAGGTGAGTGGATTGCCTGAGCCTGCGGGTTCAAGACCCACCTGGGCAGCGAGACCTCATCTCTACAATAAATCAAAAAATCAGCCGGGCGTGGTAGCGCATGCCTGTAATTCCGGCTACTCGGAAGGCTGAGGCAGAAGGATCGCCGGAGCCCAGCAGGTCAAGGCTGCGGTGGCCGGGAGCGGCCACTGCACTCCAGTCTGGGTGACAGAGTGAGACTTGGACTCAAAAAAAAAAAAAAAAACCTCACCAAATCCGCATGATAATAACATCCACCTCATAGGGTTATTTTGAGGATTAAAATGAGGTATGCATGTAAAAGCACCTGCCACAGGGCGAGACACGCAGCCAAGTGCTCAGTTAATGCTGGTCACTGGTATTAACTGCAAGACTTCTCACAGCCTATTTTAAAAGGAAGAGAATACCAACATCCCACTGCCCTCCCCTGCCCCCCAAAAAGGAAAAGAAAACCACCAACACACACCATCTATAACACACAGCTTGGGAATAACCATTTTAAAACCACCTCGTCATTTGGCCAATACCAACTTCAACCAACTTTGCCCTTGACTGACGCTTACCAGTACTGGGGCACAGAGAAAAGACTGAGGCTGGGTGCCAAAAGACCAGCTCAGAATCCTAGCCCTGACACCGAGCAACTGTTAGTAAGCTATTTCACATCTCTGAATGTGTTTTGTCAGATGCAATGTGGGAGTGATACCACTACCCCAAGGATGGATGAGAAAGATAATCTCCAAGAAAACGCCCGAAAAATGTGAGCACTCTCTCCCATCTTGCCTGCTTCTTTCCCACTCTGCCTCTCTTTCCTTGCCTGTGTCCAACATACTCTCTGGGGATCTCTATATCTTTCTATCCCTGTCCTGTCTCATCTCCTAGCCCTGCATGTCTAAGAAAGAGTACACAGCTGTGGCATAGTGGAGAAAAATAATATAGGACAGCAGTTAATATTTAGGAAGGTCTTCCTGGGTGCCAGGTACCACGATTAGTACTTTACATGCTCATTGGCTCTTCCCAACAACCCTACGAGGTACGTACAGCTTCTGTTCCACTTGAAAAATCAGGACATCGAGGCTCCAAGAGCTTGCTTATCATCTGCCCCAGTCATACGGTTAGGTAACAGCAGGCCTGGGATCAAAGATAGGCTGCCTATTGGCAAAGGGCACATTCTTCCTCTGCAAAGAAACATTACCCTGCACCAAGCCTGGAGAACTGAGAGCCTCCAGTGCCTGCCCCACTCACAAGGTAATAAGTAGTCCGGCACCAAGGGTATCCGGGCGGCAGCTCAGTCTGCCCAGAAACTCTCCACTAACTGGTAATTCGTTAGGGTAGCACATGTGATATCATGCCCTCTACACTTAGCTTACTGATTCTACATAACTGGGAAGTTTACAGTGTGTGTTTTTCCATGTTTTAGAGAATAAATGTCTTCCTCTCTCCTGTCTATTCTGTCTTCTCTGCAACACAAGTTCCTTTAGAGCAGAACCTACATCTCTGTGCCCCTAACAGAAATGAAGCAGGGAAAGCAGAGAGGACATCCCATGATGCTGGACTTGGCCCTGTCACTTCTTCACCTGCCAGTGCCCTCTGCCTTCTCACAACACAATGGCCTCTAGATTTCCGATTTCCCCCAGGTCCTAAAACAATCTTCCCTCTACATCCTGGAAGGCCCAAGGACCAAAGCTACAAGAACTTGGTAAGGCTCCTCAAACATCTATCACTTGCCCACTTTATATCTCTGTGTTAGCCCCCATTGGGATTGCTAGAATCTTAAAACCAAAGGGTCCAGGGGCTTATTATCAGGGACAGTGAGTCTGGGACCTCCCCTGTGACAGGAGGGAGGTGGCAGAAAACCAGAATAAGCAGCAGACTGTTCCAGATTAATTCACCAGAAGTGTCCCAGACCATAGGAAAGAAGAGAAAATGGCAGGAGGAGTCAGGTTCACCAAAGGGAACAGTACCAAGGCCTATCTGGGCTGCCTCCTCTGCTCTAGAAGGGCCCGTGGTACCGCTGCAGCTGGGTCCAATATGGGCAGAAAAGGACACAGCAGACAGCCAGGGAATGGCTCTCGGTGACAGAAGAACTCAAGACCAGGACAGGGAAACTAGGACGACCTTCTTGGTTACTGAGGATCACAGTCATTTAGCCTGAGCTTTGAAATCTAAGGCACACCTTTCCTGTACACCAGCCAGGTAGCAGAATTTCATTTAAACAGCTATCAGAGGCTAAAACTGAGCACTCATGCAGTCCACAGATATACCTTGTTTGACCCACCTCTTAATTAAGACATGCAAATTTGAATGTTACATATTTCACACAAAAATTCAGATTTGGGGGCTAGGAATGGTGGCTCATGCCTGCAATCCCAGCACTTTGACAGGCTGAGGTGGGAGGTAATGATTACTTGAGCCCAGGAGTTTGAGACCAGCCTAGGCAACATAGGGAGATCTTGTCTCCACCAAAAACAAATTTTTTTAATTGGCCAGATGCAGTGGCTCAAGCCTGTAATCTCCGCACTTGGGAGGCCGAGGTAAAGGATTGCCTGAGTCCGTGGGTGCAAAAGCAGCTGGGCAACTTGGCAAGACCTCATCTCTACAATAAATCAAAAAATTAGCCAGGCGTGGTAGCGCACACCTGCAGTTTCGACTACTTGGAAGGCTGAGGTGGAAGGATAACCTGAGCCCAGCAGGTCGACGCTGGGGTGGCTGTGAGCGTGCCACTGCACTCCAGTCTGGGCAGCAGAGTGAGACTCCAACTCAAAAAAATAAATAAATAAAAATTAGCCAGGCATGGTGGTGCCTGCCTATAGTCCCAGCTGCTCGGGAGGCTGAGGCAGAAGGGTGGCCTGAGCCCAGGAAGTCAAGACTGCGGTGAGTCACAATCGTACCACTACATTCACTCCAGGTGGGCAACTAAGTGAGACCCCCCGACTCAAAAAAAAAAAAAAATCCAGATTATTGGCTTCCTGTAGCAAATGCAAAGTATCTGGCAACACTAAGCCCACACTGCTACAGAGCAACAATCCACTGGAGCTTTTAAAAGAGGCACATACTCTCCAGTTGATCTCAGAGCCCACCACTGTCCACCATCTTCTACCTGGCTACAATTCACATTATTCATTTATATGTCCTAACCAGTCCCTGAAACACCTGACATTAATTTTAGATAGGGAGGAAACTGCTAGGAGTCATCTAGCAAAATCCCTTGCCTTCAGGCAGTCTAGGTTATGCTCAAGTTAAAGATAAGCAAATGAAGTCATAAAGGCTCAACAACTTACTGAAAGTCACAAAGTCAGAAGTAAAAGACAAGGAGGAGGCCAAGACAGGCACCATGAACAGATAGTGCTTCTTCCACTATTCCAAGGAAGATTTGTGTCCAGACAAAACCTGCAATACAGGTACTGTCATCCTGGATCTGACTTCTAGTTCCAACTATGCCATGACTAAATTATGTCACTGAGCAAGGCTCCTCACTTCTTAGGGTCTGAGACTTCTCATCAAGGACATGGAAAAGGTGGAGGAGATGCTCACTCTAAGTTTTCCCCCTAGCTCTAACAATATTTGAACCCACATAGTTCCAGTAACTGGACTGAAACAAACACAGAAAGCTTTTTCTGGTTGACCTTGTCTGATCCTGAAAATGTAATTAACATCCATACACTCCATTTCATGAATATTTCACATAAATGACTTTTTCCTGTCCAGTGAAATTAACAGCCTCTCTTATTTTAAACAGTTTCACAAACTGAATTAGAAAGATCAGAGACTCCCTCCAGCCTCTAAACTTAGCTGCTCCATCTGGGCAGAGGAAGGTAACACTCAGATCCAATGTAAGCCATAAATGTCACGCAGGAAGCAGAGGTCACTGTAGGTAGAATGTGAACCCAGACACCTTCACCCTCCAACTCTTTACAAGTTCTGCCACTGCCTCCCTCTGTTCTCTGAAATTCCTCTCCCTTGTCAGCCTTGAGGCATCTAGCCTGGCTCCCCTGCCTCAGCAGTCATTTCTTCTTGAGCTAAGTTTTTTCTAGCTCCTTTCGCTCCTCTTCTCATTTCTAATGGTTGTAGCACAAACCTTGATCCAAAGTTATTCTTTTCTCACATGCCAACCTAACCTAACACCTGTTCTGAGTTACTCCAGGAGAAACTCCAGAAAAGACTTGTGTCTAGACAGAATGTGCAACTTAGGTACTGTGATCCTGGATCTGTGTTTTATTCTTTCTTTTGTTTTTTTTTTTGTCTTTGTTTTTTATGAGCCAGAGTCTCACTCTGTCACCCAGGCCGAGTGCAGTGGCACACTCACAGCCACTGTAGCCTTGACCTGTGGCAGAGAGGGGCTAGAAACAGTTAAAATTATTCCTTTTCAAAAATCAACCTGCAAGCTCCAGACCTACTAGACATGGGATGTGAGAAAACCAAATAGCTATAAGATGTTTTCCTGGAAGTACAAGATAGTAATCAATTCACAACCTTACCCACCCACCCCCATTCTCTTTTAGTGAAGTTATTGGTTTACAACCCCTGCTTGTCATATATATCCTGGAAACAATTTATTCTTTGAAAATCTAGTTTTGCTAAATACTACTTTTCAAATTCAAAAAAAAATGCATAGCCATACAGTCCAACCCCCTCACTTACCTAAACTAACATGTAAAACCCCTCTTCTCTTTCTCCAGGTTGCTCAGCCTTGGAGCATTAGCCCGCTGAGTCACACCAGTGCTAATAAAATGCTACTTCCTAAGATAGCCTTGGTGTCACAGTCTCTGTTTTCCCACAAAAGACCTGCTGGACTCAGGCCATCCTTCCACTTCAGCCTTCCAAGTAGTTGAGACTACAGGCACATGCCACCATGTGATCTATGGTAGAGACAAGGTCTCGCCATATTTCCCAGGTTGGTCTTGAACCCGTGGGCTCAGGCAATCCTCTAACTTCAGCCGTCCAAAGTGCTGGGATTACAAGCATGAGCCACTGCACCTGGCCATATTTTATTCTTTCATCTAATCCTTATACTAAGGAATCAGTCTTGTCACTCCATTTTATAGATAAGGAGATTTGAGGCCTGTAGATATTAAGTAATTTGCTAAACTCTCAAATGTGAATAAAATGTGAATAACCAACTGGCAGAGTTAGAATTCTGCTTCTAGCCAAGATAGATGGCAGGACCAGATTTACCCATCCAAGGACAGTGATCCCTGAGAGCCAGGAAACAAATAAGATGAGCCCTATGATCACCACCCCAGTTTACAGCTGAGAGCTTCCAGGCCAAGGTACAAGGAGGGACCCAGGCAGGACCCAGCAACTTTCTGAGTTGATGAAACAGAACTGAAGGTTTGGGGAGACCAAAGCAGCTGGAGTTCACAAAAAAGAGTATCAATGGAAAGAGCTGCAGAAGTGGAGAGCAACAGAGAGGGGGGGGAGAACCGAACCCTAGAGAGCTGCAGAGGGTCTCCCTCAATTGTTCAGCAGAACAATCATCAGCACTGTGTGTGAAGAGGCTATCTCAGGCTCAGGCCAGGGAAAGGACCACTCAAAAGGATGACAAAGAACAGTACTAAGTGCTCATATGGGGTGATAGTGCCTGTTTCTCAGCCAGATTGGAAAATCTCATAATTAATGGTTCTTCAGAAGGGTGTTGTTTCAATAGTAGGGAATAACTGGCCCCGTGCTAGATAAACACTGTGCTGGGCCTAACAAATCTTAGATCTAAGACCCAAAAGGATAAACTGTTAACAAGAAAACTGTGCCCAAAACAATAGTAAAGAATATTTATAGAAATACAGAAATATCCAGTACCCAATAAGATAAAATTTACATTTGACATCCAATCAAAAACTAGCAGGCATGCAAAAAAAAAAAGGGTAAATAATATCCCTGGCCGGGCTCAGTGGCTCAGCCTGTAATCCCGCGCCTTTGGAAGGCTGAGGTGAGTGGATTGCCTGAGCCCGCGGGTTCGAGACCCGCCTGGGCAGCGAGACTTCATCTCTACAATAAATCAAAAAATCAGCCAGGCGTAGTAGCGCATGACGGTAATTCCAGCTACGGGGAAGGCTGAGGCGGAAGGATCGCCGGAGCCCAGCAGGTCGAGGCTGCGGTGGCCGGGAGCGGCCACTGCACTCCAGTCTGGGCGACAGAGTGAGACTCCAACTCAAAAATAATAATAATAATAATATCCCTAATGCAGAGAAAAACTTACAAATTGAAGTAACTCAGAACACAGATTTCAGAATTAGTAAAGACATTAAGATAGTTATAACTGAATTCTATATGCTCAAAAAGTTAAGGAGATACATGAAAACTATTTGCTGTGGTTTGGATATGGTTTATTTGGCCTCACCAAATCTCATGTTGAAATCTGATCCCCAGTGTTGGAGGGAGGACCTGGTGGGAAGTGGAGGTGTTTGGATCTTGGGGGTGGATTCTTCATGAATGGCTTGGTGCCATTCTTGTGGGAGTAAGTGAGTTCTCATTCTTAGTTCCCTCAAGAACTAGCTGTCAAAAAGAGCCTGACACCTCCTCCTTACTTTCTCCAGCCTCCTCTCTTGCCATGTGATCTGTACACATCGACTCCCCTTCACCTTCTGCCATGAGTAGCAGCAGTCTGAATTCCTCACCAGCAGAAGGTGCTGGCACCATGCTTCTTGTACAGTCTGCAGAACCATGAGCCACAAAAATTTATTTTCTTTATAAATTACCCAACCTCAGGTATTCCTTTATAGCAACACAAATAGACAAAGACAGTATGGGGGGTAGAGGTAGGAGTGGGACCTTAGCACCAACCAAGGTCAATGCCAGACACCCCCTCAGGCCAGCCGAGCTTAAGAGAGTTTTTTTCTAAAGACCTAAATCAAGCTTCTAGAGATTAAAATCATTAGAGGGAATAACAGCAGATTAGACACTGCAAAAGAAAAGATTTGTAAACTTGAATACATAGCAATAGTAACTATCCAAATGAAACACAGAGAGAAAAAAATAATTTTAAAAATGAACAGACTATCAGTATGCCGTGGGATAACTTCAAGCAACCTATATACACATATAACTGGAATCCCCAAAGGAGAAGGATTGGAGAAAAAAATATTTCAAGAAATAAAGTCCAAAATGTTCCAAATCGATGAAAACCATAAAAGCTACAGATATAAGAAGCTCAATACACCCTGAGTTCAAGAAGAAAACTACATGCACCAATGCACATCAGAATAAAATGACACAGCCGGGCTCAGTGGCTCAGCCTGTAATCCCACACTTTGGGAGGCCGACGTGAGTGGACTGCCTGAGCCCACGGGTTCAAGACCCACCTGAGCAACTTGGCAAGACCTCATCTCTACAATAAATCAAAAACTTAGCCAGGCGTGGTAGCGCGCACCTGTAGTTCCAGCTACTTGGAAGGCTGAGATGGAAGGATCGCCAGAGCCCAGCAGGTCGAGGCTGCAGTGGCCAGGAGTGGCCACTGCACTCCAGTCTGGGCGACAGACTGAGACTCCAACTCAAAAAAAAAAAAGAATAAAATGACACAAAACCAGTGATAAAAAGAAAATTTTTCCTGGGTAACGGCAGTATGTAAAAAGAAAAAACAACTTTAAAAAAGAAACCTTCATTAAGATTTCTTTCTTTTTTCTTTTTTTTTGAGTTACAGTCTCACTCTGTCGCCCAGACTGGAGTGCAGCGGCCGCTCCCGGCCACCACAGCCTCGACCTGCTTGGCTCTGGTGATCCTTCCGCCTCAGCCTTCCAAGTAGCTGGAACTACAGGTGTGCACTACCACGCCCAGCTAATTTTTGATTTATTGTAGAGATGAGGTCTCGCCAAGTTTCCCAGGCAGGTCTCGAACCTGCGGGCTCAGGCAATCCACTCACCTCAGCCTCCCAAAGGCGTGGGATGACAGGCTGAGCCACCGAGCCCAGCTTAAGATTTCTTATAGAAAACAATGCTAGTAAGAAGACAATGAAGCAATATTTAAGTACCAAAAGGAAACAAAAAACTGTTAACCTAGAATACTTAACCCAGTAAAATCTTTTAAAAACAGAGATGAAATAAACACTTAGACACAGAAAAGGTGAAAAACTTAATCACCAGAAGACTTTCACTACAAAATAGTTTTTAATAAATCCTTCAAGCAGAAAGCCTGGTGCAGTGGCTTAAGCCTGTAATCCCAGCACTTTGGGAGGCTGAGGCAAGAGGAATGCCTGAGCCCAGGGGTTCAAGACCAGCCTGGGGAACTTGATGAGACCTTGTCTCTACAATAAATCAAAAAATAAGCCGGGTGTGGTGGCGCATGCCTATAGTTCCAGCTACTTGAAAGGCTAAGGAGGAAGGATCACCTGAGTCCAGCAGGTCAAGGCTGCGGTGGCTGTGAGCGTGACACTGCACTCCAGCCTGGGCAACAAAGTGAGACTTTGACTCAAAAAAAAAAAAAATCCTTCGGGCAGAAAGAAAGTGATACCAGAAGAAAACATAAACCAACACAGAGGTTAAGAGGATTACAAGAAAGGATAAAAACATTGGTAAACACATAAGGCTTTTAAATTATTTAAATCTCTTTCAACAAAAATAATAAATAATAGGCTGGGTACAGTGGCTCATGCTTGTAATCCCAGCATCTGGAAGGTCAAGATGGGAGGACAGCTTGAGGCCAGGCATTCAAGACCAGCCTAGTCAGCATACCAACACCCTGTCTCTACAAAAGAATAAAAAATAAAAAAGTTAGCGATGCATGGTGGCACCCATCTGTAGTCTCAGTCACTAGAGAGGCTGAGGCAAGAGGACTGCTTGAGTCCAGCAGTTCGAGGTTACAATAAGCCAGTGAGTGCTACTGCACTTCAGCCTAGGGAACAAAGCAAGAACTTGTCTTGAAAAAACAGGGGCAACCCTTTGGGTCCCCTCCCACTGTGGGAGCTTCTCTGTCCTCTCAATAAATCCTGCTTTGTCACTTTCCAACTGTCCGTGTCCCTCATTCTTCCTGGGCATGAGACAAGAACCTTGACCCTGAAGAGCTGCGACCTGAAGAGCTGCAGAAGATCATCAGAGCAGTGCACACCAGAGGCTGGGGCTTGTCAGCCGACGGAGTCAGCTGACCAGGAGAGCTGCTGGAAGAAGGCGAGACTCCAAAGCTGAGACACCCAGGGAGCTAGGCTTGCCAGCCCACAGAACCAGCAACAATCTCAGAGCTTGACTTGCCAGACCATTAAAGCCAACACTCCGGGGGGTAAGCTTGACAGCCCACCAAATCGCAACAATCTCAGGGCTTGGCTTGCCAGTCCATTTGATACAGAGACCCTCTAATGTCTGTCCATATTGTCAGAGCCCCTAGAGAAGGGCACGGCCAGGGAGCAAGCGCTCCTATACATTCCTGAACAGTATTCCTGCTAATAAAAGGTGTGCTTCCCCTTATCTCCTATGCACTCCCACTGAGTAGCTTCAGGGGACCACTGACTTCCCTGTAGTCTATGCCCCATCAACTGAAAGATGCAAATCTCCTTTTACTCCCTTTTGATGAGTGGTTATAAGTTTGAATAATATAGTATCAATATAATCATAAGCCTTGTGAATTAAATAACTTTTGTATCAATGTAATCGTAAGCTTTGTGATTTGTATAACCTTTGCATAATGCATGATGTCTTAGGCCCTTTACTCTACAGCAAGCTTGACTGCCACTTCTGCAGGGCCCTACTGATAAAAGCTATGATGTACCCCACATCTTTATTAAAAAAATAAAAATAGCCGGGCTCGGTGGCTCATCCTGTAATCCCGCGCCTTTGGGAGGCTGAGGTGAGTGGATTGCGTGAGCCCGCGGGTTCGAGACCCGCCTGGGCAGCGAGACCTCATCTCTACAATAAATCAAAAAATCAGCCAGGTGTGGTAGCGTGCACCTGTAATTCCGGCTACTCGGAAGGCTGAGGCAGAAGGATCGCTGGAGCCCAGCAGGTTGAGGCTGCAGTGGCCGGGAGCGGCCACTGCACTCCAGTCCGGGCGACAGAGTGAGACTCCAACTCCAAAAATAAAAAATAAAAAAATAAAATAAAAATAGGAACAAGATGGCGATGGCATAGGTGAACTAGTGAGATTCTCCGAACGTGAGTTCCCCAAAAGACTCTTACCTCTCTTCCCCCACCCCGCAGCGTACCACCAGCCGCTCTGGTGCGAGGCCTGGGGACCTTTGGTCCCACGCAGGGCCAGATATTGCAGCCCCCTGCTGCTACTGTTCCATTGCGGGCATGGAAGTCTCGGGTCCCAGCCCCCTCCCAGGCTACATCGTCTCCCGCTCAGCACCTGGCACCTGGCACCAAGCCACCGGTCACTCAGGGAGGCTCTGGGCACCCACCCATCAGAAACACCGGTCCCATTCCTGGCTGAAGTACCCTGTGGGGGGCCCAGGGCCACTCTCACCACTCACCACCTGCCCTTTGGAGCTTTGGAGCTCTGGAACTCCAGACCAACCCTGACTGAGGCACTCAGCGTGAGACCCCAAGCTGGGGGACCCAGACAAGCAGAAAAAACAGATCTGCTTAAACTACCTTGCCATTCTCCAGGCAGAGACTTCCATTTACCCACCCACCTATCAACAAACTTTACCTCAGTCCCTAAGGCAACGGAGCGAAACAGAAGACAAAGCCCACCCTACACTGCAATGAAAAACAAAGGGGAGAGGCCGGAATCAGAGATCAGAGAAGTGACTTTAGTCCGATCACTTATTTTGACTTATGATTTTATCATTGTAACTGTTGGTTTTGATCAGGTTTGTTGTTTACCTTCTGACTTACACTGTTTCTTGAAAAATCAAGTGGCCTGTCTCTGTGTAGCTATCAGTACTCTTCAGGGAATCTTTCTTACGTGTCTTTCTTCACTTCTTCCTGGCCTTGTGTCTCTTTCTCACCTCATAGTTGGTAGGTATATCTGTTTTCCCTCTCGCTTTTCTCTCTTTCTAACCCCCTATTGACCCCCCCTTCCTCCATTATTTTCCTCTTTTATACCCCCCTTTTTAATCTAGGGACCAAGACTACATACTGCAGAATGGACAGATTGTAAGGCAGAGGGAAATAGGTTCCAGTGTGCTCATACACCTGTTCATGGATGCTAGACTCAGCATTCTGAACCACAGCTTTCCTCTCAATTAAACCTCAAAACTGCAAAAAGTAGATTGCAGCCTATGCTTCAACCTGAAAAGTGAACAAAGCCAGAAGACCCTCATAAGGAAGAACAGGATATTGCAGAAGAGAAATAAAAGCAACCCCACCTTCCCTCAAAAACGGAATTAAAGAAGGGGAGGGAAAGGGGGAAAGAGAGAAAAATCTACACAAATGAAGAAAAACCAAAAGAAGAGTATGGGTCTCTCCCAGACCCCTGGGAGGACAGACACTGAGAAAACTGACTTCAGAATGCAAAGAATGAAGAGCCCCCAGAATGAAGGGTCTCAAACTACAAACGTAGATATCAAGACAATAATGGAGAGATTAAAAAGAATTGAGGAAGCACAAGAAGAAACTAGGAAGGAGCTGATATCTGAGATAACAGTAATAAAGAATACTGTGAATGAAATAAATAACAAACTGATAAGCATGGAAAGCAGAATCACCCAAGCAGAAGAAAGAATCTCAGAGCTTGAGGACCAAAATATAGAAATAACCCAAACTCTTAGAAACACAGAAAATAAGCTCAAAAAGACAGAACAAAACCTTCAAGAGATGAGCGATTACCTCAAGAGGCCTAACCTAAGAGTAATTGGACTACCTGAGGCAGAAAAAGAGACAGAGACCACACTGGAACAAACTTTCCATGAGATCATTCAAGAAAACTTCCCTTATCTAATCAGTGATGCAAAAATTCAAACACAAGAGATTCAGAGAACCCCTGCAAGACAAAAAATGAGAAGACCAACTCCTAGACACATAATAATTCGCCTAAACAAAGTAGGCATAAAAGACAAAATCCTAAAGGCAGCAAGAGAAAAAGGCCAGATCACCTGCCATGGAAGACCAATCAGAATAGCAGCAGATTTATCTACAGAAAGCCTGCAGGCTAGGAAAGCTTGGAGCCCTATCTTCAAAATCCTAAAATATAAACAATTTCAACCAAGAATAAACTACCCGGCCAAGCTAAGCTTCATCAGTGAGGGAGAATTAAAATCTTTCCCAGATATCCAATCCCTAAGAACTTATGCTGCCACCAAACCATCTCTACATGAAACACTTAAGAAAGTACTAAACACAGAAGAAAAGGAAAAAAGAACAATGTTCTTCACAAGAGTACAGGGAAAAGAATAAAATATACATGAACCAACCCCCAAAACAAAAGAAAGACAAAAAAAAAACCAAGTGGAAGAACAACAACTCGATAAGAACTCTACGATAGGGATGAACTCTCACATTTCAATAATTAGCCTGAATGTGAATGGACTAAACACACCACTGAAAAGACACAGAATGGCAAAATGGATAAAATATCACCAGGAAACAATATACTGCCTTCAAGAGACCCATCTCACTAGAAAGGACATACACAGACTCAAAGTAAGAGGATGGGAAACAAATTTTCAGGTGAATGGAACACAAAAGAAAGGAGGAGTCGCAATGCTAATTTCAGACAAAATACCACTTAAGCTATCAAAAATTTAAAAAGATACAGAGGGCCACTACATAATGATAAAAGGTTCACTCCATCAACAAGAAATATCTATCCTAAACATAAATGCACCCAACAAAGGTGCACCAACTTTCATAAAGCAACTTCTAGGAAAACTAAAGAAAGATATTGACTCTAACACCATCATAACTGGGGACTTTAACACCCCACTCACAACCCTAGACAGATCATCAGGACAAAAAATCAGCAAGGAGATCCAGAACCTCAATGAGACTCTGGACCAAATGGACTTGAATTGATACCTACAGAACACTCCATCCAAAGACCACAGAATATACATTCTACTCATCACCGCGTGGAACATATTCTAAGATCGACCACATAATTGGACATAAATCAAGCATAAGCAAATTTAAAAGGTCTGAAATTCTACCATGCACCTTCTCAGACCACAGTGGAATAAAAATAAACATTGACACCAACAAGGTCCCCCCAAAACCCACAAAGATATGGACACTAAACAGTATGATGCTGAACAACTCCTGGGTCAATGATGAAATCAAAACAGAGATCAAAAGATACCTAGAAACAAATGAAAATGAAGAAACATCTTACCAAAATCTCTGGGACGCCATGAAAGCTGTAGTAAGAGGGGAATTTATAACCCTACAAACACACATGAAGAAAATGGAAAGAACACAAATTAACAGTCTAACAAGCCACCTAAGGAAGCTGGAAAAACAAGACCACAAAAACCCAAATTTCAGCAGAAGAATCCAGATCACCAAAGTAAAAGCCCAAATCCAGGACATAGAAGACAAAAAGATAATACAAAAAAATCAGTGAAACAAAAAGCTGGTTCTTCGAAAGGATAAACAAGATCGATGGTCCCCTAGCTAGACTGACCAAGAAAAAACGAGAAAAAAACCAAATAAGTACAATCAGAAACACAAAAGATGAAGTCACATCTGACCCTGAAGAAATAGAAAAGATCATTAGAGAGAGTACCATGTACACTTGTATGGAAAAAAACTTGAAAACCTTAAGGAAATGGAGGACTTTCTGACATCACACAACCTACCTAGATTGGAACAAGAAGAAATTGAGACCATAAATAGACCAATAACAATCAAGGAAATCGAGTACATAATAAGAAAACTACCTACAAAAAAAAGCCCTGGTCCAGATGACCTTCCCGCAGAATTCTACAAGACATTCAAGGAGGAGCTGATACCAATCCTACTGAAGGTATTCCAGGCGATTGAAAAAGATGGAACTCTTCCCAAATCATTTTACGAAGCCAACATCACATTGATACCCAAGCCAGGTAAAGATCCAACAAAGAAAGAGAACTACAGGCCAATATCTTTGATGAACACAGATGCTAAAATTCTCAACAAGACCCTAGTAAACCGGATTCAGCAATACATCTCAAAAATCATCCATCATGACCAAGTAGGCTTCATCCCTGGGATGCAAGGCTGGTTCAACATTCGTAAAACCATAAATGTAATTAAACACATCAACAGATGTCAAAACAAAAACCACATGATTATATCATTAGATGCAGAAAAAGTTTTTGATAAAATCCAGCACTCCTTCTTGATAAAAACCCTTGAACATCTAGGCATACGGAGAACATACCTCAAAATAGTAAAAGCCATCTATGAGAAACCCACAGCCAGCATACTCCTGAATGGACAAAAATTGGAACCATTTCCCCTGAAAACTGGAACAAGACAAGGATGCCCTCTCTCACCCCTCCTGTTCAACATAGTATTGGAAGTCCTGGCTAGAGCAATCAGAGAAGAGAAGGTAATCAGGGGTATCCAAATAGGAAAAGAGGAAGTCAAGTTATCTCTCTTTGCAGATGATATGATTGTGTACCTGTCAAATCTGTCAAAAACCTCCTTACACTGATAAAGGCCTTTGGCAAAGTCTCAGGATACAAAATAAATGTACAAAAGACAATCACATTTCTCTACACCAGTAATAAACAAACAGAAACCCAAATAAAAAGCACAATTCCATTCACAATAGCCGCAAAAAAAAATGAAACACCTTGGCATCTTCCTAACCAGAGACGTGAAAGACCTTTACAATGAAAACTACAACACTGCTCAAAGAAATCAAAGATGACACACACAAGTGGAAAAATATCCCATGATCATGGATTGGAAGAATCAACATTGTGAAGATGTTCATCTTACCTAAGGCAATCTACAAATTCAATGCAATACCCATCAAATTACCAGCAACATTCTTCTCAGACCTAGGAAAAAACAACACAGGAATTCATATGGAAACACAAATGTCCAAGAACAGCCAGAACAATCCTCAGAAAAAAAAACAAAGCAGGTGGTATCGCATTACCAGACTTCAAACTTTACTATAAAGCTACAATCATCAAAACAGCTTGGTATTGGTATAGGAACAGGCATATAGATCAATGGAATACAACTGAGATTCCAGAAGCAAAACCTCAATTTCTCAACCAACTCATCTTCAACAAAGCCTCCACCACCTACCACTGGAGAGAAGAGAACCTATTCAGTAAATGGTGCTGGGAAAACTGGCTGACCACATGCAGAAGATTGAAACAGGACCCCTATCTATCCCCATGCACAAAGGTTAACTCCAAATGGATCAGAGACCTAAATGTAAAACCTCAAACCATAAGAACCTTAGAAAATGAAGGAAATACCCTCTTGGAAATCGGAACTGGCATCCAATTCCTGAACAAAACCCGAAACCCACAGGTCATAAGAGAGAAGATAAACAAGTGGGACCTCATTAAACTGACAATCTTCTGCAAAGCCAAAGAAACCATCAAGAGAGCAGGGAGACAGCCTACAGACTGGGAAAAAGTATTTGCCAACACTAGGTCTACAAAGGCTTAACATCCTGGATCTACAAGGAACTCAAACGTGCTGAAAAGAAAAAAACAAACAACCCCATTATAAAATGGGCAATAGATATGAACATACACTTCACAAAGGAAGACATCCGAGCAGCCAACAGACATATGAAGAAATGTTCAACCTCACTAATCATCAGGGAGATGCAAATCAAAACCACACTGAGATACCACCTAACTCCAGTCAGAATGGCAATCATCAACAACTCAAAAAATAACAGCTGCTGGAGAGGGTGTGGCGAAAAGGGAACACTTCTACACTGTTGGTGGGAGTGTAAACTAGTGCAACCTCTGTGGAAAGCAGTGTGGCGATTCCTAAAAGCCCTAAACATCAACCTCCCATATGACCCTCCAATCCCCCTACTGGGAATATACCCTGAAGAATTCAAATTACTCTATAAAAAAGATACCTGCACACGTATGTTTATTGCAGCATTGTTCACAATAGCAAAAACCTGGAAGCAACCATGCTGCCCATCAAAAGAGGACTGGATTTAAAAAATGTGGTACATATACATGATGGAATACTACGCAGCCATAAAAAAGAACAAAATCATAAATTTCGCAGTAACCTGGATGGAACTAGAGTCTATAATACTGAGTGATCTCTCACAGAAACAAAGATCCAAGTATCACATGTTCTCACTCATATAATCCAATGTGATACTATAAGAAAATGACTGACGGTACTGGGAAACTATGGCGGGGGAGGGAGATGGGATTAACAGTAGCAAATATCTGTCTGGGGACGGGGAAACACCTCTTATCAACAGGGTGTCTGAATGGAACGTAAGTATATACCTAACCCTTAACTGTACCCCACAACATCATAATAAAAAATATTTTAAAAAATAAAAAAATAAAAATAAATAAAAAATAAAAATAAAAAAAAGTTATGAGATACCTCTGATACCTGGCACCAGGAAGTCTGGACAGAAAAACGTCACTATCGATAAATGCAGCTAAAACTCAAGTTCTATACAATGCTCTGCTGGTCACGTGGCTAATGTATAGGTACTGACAACTCTGGCCTATAAAAGTGAACTGTAAAAGTCTAGAGGGTGAGCAGACCCATTTTAGAAGGACCTCAAATCTGACTCTGCTCCCTGGATTCAAACTCAGAAATAAACTTCTTTCTACCAGTTCCCTGCCCCCTTTGATTTATTGGCATCAAGGAGAGCAACTGAACATTACTCAGACCATAACACATTAGAGCTGACACTTCTGGGGCCAGGTTTTCCAGTCTCTCGACAACCCTCTCTGGGGCTTGACTGGCCGACCTATTGAGCTGACACTCTCAAAGCCCAGGCTGACCTGAAAAATCTGCATCAGTTTTGGCGCCCGAATGTGGGGCTTGACGGAAGAGTTACTGGAATAGACTTGTGGATCCATTATACTAGAATGAAAGCCTGAAGTCCAGAAATTGCCTCAACTAACCCGGAAGAGCATATAAAATCAAACTAAAGATGGTAAACGATAAGTGCCACTAATTAACTGCCTATGAATTTCCTCCTTACAGTTATACCTATGCTTGTTGCCTTTGTTTTCATCTTGATTCGTACCTTTAGACATCTCTGTCAAGGACCTCTTAATCCTGAGCCTCCATGGGATTGTTTTCTCCCGTAGAAATCTCCCTCACAGAACAAGCAAAATGCCTACTCTATCTTGCTTCCTGTTTTTAGTATCATTAGTCCTAGCTTCCTATAAGCACCCTCTCGCACCCTCCATTACCTACGTGGCTCAACAGGTGGTTCAATAGGGCATTATTCAAACATTAGATATGCTCACAGCTAACAGCAGTAGGCGGAATGATGTGGAGGAAATGCATTATTAAATAAAATTTGTTTCGATATTAACACTTCCTCCCAAATAAAAGAGATTCTACAGGTTATAAAACAATATTAAAATCACTGACGCTTTAAAAAAACAGGCAGTTTCAGGACCCAGTTGGTTACCATCTTTTTTATCCTCTCTAGCCATTTACAATATATAAACATGGGTTTTTCCCTTAATAGCTCCTTTTGCTGCATTACTTATGTCTGGTCCATATATAGCTAATCGTCTTGTAAAGTTTGTCTCTTCTTGCTTGGAGGCCATCAAACTCCAAACGGTGATGCAGATGGAACGCTGTATAGAAGTTTCTTTCTCGGAGGACCTTCAGATGGCCCTCCAGAGAATCCCTAGCTGCCATCCCCATACAGCACCCATGATTAGCAGGGAAGTGGCCAGACCGGTCATCATCATCACCCTTACTCCTTAACAGCAACTAGGGTTACTATTCCAGAAGGGGGAATGAGACAGGAGACAGCCAAAAAAAGGCTAGGCAGACAGGTAGGAAGGAACTCAGGTAACAATGTAGCAAATTCCCAGCAGGTCTCTTCAGGCTCAGCCTTGGTAAACAAGCTCCCTGCGGAGCCTCTTAAGCTAGAGCTTAAGTACACCCTGCTGGAATTGAGAGGCAACCAATCAGCACACCATTAGGCCCCTACCTCCTGCCCATCGATCCTTAATACTGACCAATCAGAACAGCTACAGTTCACAGCTAGTGCTAGCCAATCAGCTTGGACTTAGGGCTATATAAGCCTCAGGTTTTCCAGCCCCACACGGGCAACCCTTTGGGGTTCCCTCCCACTGTCCTCTCAATAAATCCTGCTTTCTCACAAAAAAGAAAATAATAGTAACAGTGTGGAGGTCTATAACATATGATAACAATTGGACACAGGCCAGAAGAAGCAAAATGTGGGAGCATGCTATTGTAAGGTGTATACACTATAATATACTATACATGAGGTGGTAATAATATCACTTGAAAGTAGACTGCAGAAAGTTAAAGATGTATATTATAAACTCTAAAGCAAACACTAAAATAACAAAGAGTTACAGCTAATAAAGCGTGTGTTTGTGATATTATTATCCTCATAGGGGATAAAAGGAATAATAAAAATAATCAAAAAAATGCTGAAAAGAAAAACATGTAAAGAACAGACAAGACAAACAGGAAAAAAAAGAGCAAGATAGGTCAAAATCTAGCCATATCAATAATCACATTAAATGTAACTTTTTTTTTTCAGTTGGAGTCTCACCTTGTCACCAAGGCTGGAGTCCAGTGGCATACTCATGGCCACTGCAGCCTCAACCTAAGGTGTGTCCCACTATGCCTGTCTTTTTTTTTTTTTTTTTTTTGAGTTGGAGTCTCACTCTGTCCACCAGCTGCAGGCTAATTCTTTCACTTATTGTAAAGATGAGGTCTTGCCAAGTTGCCCAGGCTGGTCTCAAACCCATGGGTTCAGGCAATTCTCTCACCTCGGCCTCCCAAAGTGCTGGACTCATAGGTGTGAGCCACCGCACCTGGCCTAAGTGTAACTTTATAAATACCCCAATTAAAAGGCAAAGATTGGGCCGGGCCCGGTGGCTCAATCTGTAATCCCAGCACTTCAGGAGGCCAAGGCAAGCAGATTGCCTGAGTCCATGGGTTCAAGACCAGCCCAGGCAACTTGGCGAGACCTCGTTTCTACAATAAATCCAAAAAAATTAGCCGGGCATGGTAGCGTGTGCTTATAGTGCCAGCTACTTAGAAGGCTGAGGCGGAAGGATCACCAGAGCCCAGCAGGTTGAGGCTGTGGTGGCCGGGAGCGTGCCACTGCACTCTAGTCTGGGCAACAGAGTGAGACTCCAACTCAAAAAAAAAAAGGCAAAGATTGGATTCAGCTACTTGGAAGGCTGAGGCAGAAGAATAACCTGACCCCAGCAAATTTAAGCTGTGGCAGCCGTGAGTGTGTCACTGTACTCTAGCCTGGGCGACAGACTGAAACTCTGACTCAAAAACAAAAAGGCAAAGATTGTGAGAATGGATTTTTTTTTTTTTTTTTTTGAGTTGGAGTCTCACTCCGTCGCCCAGACTGGAGTGCAGCGGCCGCTCCCGGCCACCGCAGCCTCGACCTGCTGGGCTCCAGCGCTCCTTCCGCCTCAGCCTTCCGAGTAGCCAGAATTACAGGCGCGCGCTACCACACCTGGCTAATTTTTTTATTTTTATTGTAGAGATGAGGTCTCGCCTGCCCAGGTGGGTCTCGAACCCACGGGCTCAGGCAATCCATTCACCTCAGCCTCCCAAAGGCGCAGGATTACAGGCTGAGCCACCGAGCCCAGCGAGAATGGATTTTTTAAATGACCCAACTACCAACTGCATACAAGAAGTACAGTTCAAATATAAAGACAAATAGGTTAAAAGTAAAAGGATGGAAAAGATATATTATACTAATTAAAAGAAAGCCAGTGTGGCTATATTAGTTAACATGTCAGACAAAGTAGATTTCAGAGCAACAAATAATACCAGGGATAAATAAATAAGGTCATTTCATAATGATAAAGGGGTCAGGAGGCCACGACAATTGTAAACATTTATAAATCTAATAATAGTATTTTAAAATGCATGAAGCAGCAAGACACTTTGAGAGGCCAAGGCAGGAGATCACCTGAGCCTAGGAGTTTGAGAACAGCTTGGGCAACATAGCGAGATCTTGTCTCTACAAAAAACAAAAACAAAAAATTAAACAAGTATGGTGGCATAAGCTTGTAGTCTCAGGTACTTGGGAGGCTGAGGCAGAAGAATTGCCTGAGCTCAGGCGGTCGAGGCTTTGGTGAGCCATCATGGTAACACTGCATTCCAGCCTGGATGACACAGTGAGACCTCCAACTCAAAAAAAAAAAAAAAAAAATGCAAGAAGCAAAAATGGATAGAACTGCAAGGAGAAATAGACAAATCCACAATAACAGTCAGATTTCAATATTCCTCTCTCAACAAATGATAGAATAAGTAAATAGAAAATCAGTAAGGCTATAGAAGCCTTGAATAGCACAATCAACACAACAAACCTGACCTAATTATTATTTGTAAAACACTCCACCATCATTTGCAGAATATTCATTCTGTTCATGTACACAGGTAACATTTACTAGATGGAACATATTTGGGACCATAACCTAACACACATAATTTGTCAATAAATTTAAAAAGAACTCAAATCCTACAAAGTATTACTGACACAATGGAATTAGAAATCATAAACAGAAGATCTCTGGAAAATCTCCAAATATTTAGAAACTAAATGATATGCTTCTAAATAAACCATAGGTCAAAAAAGAAATGAAATGAAAAGTATTTTTAACAGAATGAAAATGAAAACACAACACAATAAAATTTGTGAGATGCCACTAATGCAGCAACTTAGGGAAACTAAATGCCTAGAAATACTAGAAGATACTAGAAAAGAAGGTCACAAATCAACCTCAGCTTCTTCCTTAAGAATCTAGAAAAGCTGGGCTCGGTGGCTCAGCCTGTAATCCCACGCCTTTGGGAGGCTGAGGTGAGTGGATTGCCTGAGCCCACGGGTTCGAGACCCGCCTAGGCAGCGAAACCTCATCTCTACAATAAATCAAAAACCAGCCGGGTGTGGTAGCACATGCCTGTAATTCCGGCTACTCGGAAGGCTGAGGCGGAAGGATTGCCGGAGCCCAGCAGGTGACAGAGACTCCAACTCAAAAAAAAATAGACTTTTATGTCTTGTTAAGGAGCTGCTGGACTTTATTCCAGGGCTCATGGGAAGCCATTAAAAGAGTCTAAACAAGGACAGGAATGTGATCAGATTTACATTTCAGAAAGATCCCTCTGGCTGCTGTGGAAATAAAGGGTTGGCAACCACTGCAATAATCCAGAGGGTTTAGATTTCAAGAGCCTGAACTGAGGCCACAGCAGGGGCACACCAGGGAGGGTCTGACCAGGAAAGGATAAACTCAAGAGACATCAGGAGGGAAGATTCCATTGGCCTGTGACACCTGTTTAAATGTGAAAAGGGAAGGAAAGGGACAGTGAGAGATGACTTCCAGGTTTCCTGGCCAGGGCAAGCAGGTGGTGGAGATGCCATTTCTCAGAGACACTAGTGATTCAGGAGGAAAAGACGGGCAGGGAGGAAGAAACCATTCTCCTGAATCTTTCTGTGTGGAGTTGTGGCCTTCAAAATTCAAAGCAGCACCTGAAATGTGAATTAACATTCTCTAAATCCATATGCAGAAGATAAGCATTTGGGACTTCTGAGTGGGTCAAATCTAAATCATTTCTTATAAAACCATAACGAAGACAAGATTGAAAGGTGACCTAATTGCTACCATTTATGCATGCATATGCTGGGGAGAATATACAGGTACAGTGTATGTTTGCAACTGCAGAGGCTATCTCAGGGTCTAGTAACTGGTCATCTCTAGGACGGGCACAGAGTGGAGAGGCAGGCAGGCACTTTTACAGTAGGTACCATTTACTCGCTACCTAATCAAAACAAAGTAACAGTCAATTTCTTTCCCATCCCCAGACATGGGAAGGCAGTTTTATTTAAAGCAGCAAATATTTACTAAGAATAACCTAACTATGACTGGCACTGGAACTGTGGTCTGGAACTCCTTCCACCACATACCAGGTCCCAGGCAGGATGCTCTGAGCCACGCTTGCTTGAGGTAACCAGGTTCTTGGCTGGGACAGAGGGGAAACAGCCTGACCTTGGTTTCCGTTCCCAGGCTGGGATGCACTGTTTCTTTTCCGACTGGCTTTTCTTCCTCTGCTTCCAGCTGAATCTATGCTAACAAGAGCCCCCTTCTGCCTGAGCAGGCATGAGAGCACCCTGGCAACCGAGATGACAGCAGAGGTCTAGGGGCTGGGGATGTTGGTGGGGAAGGGGGGAGGGCGGAATGCCGGCAGAAAAGTACTTATTTTCTCAGTTTTCCCTCTTGGTTTGGTCCCTATTCATCTCAGTATCCCTGCTACATACATAGTGAGGGATGGCTGTCTGGAAAAGTGCCCTCTTGGAGAGTAAACCCAACATTGCTTGTACAAACAGGGAAACGGGGGCCCAGGGAGATATAAGCACAGAGCACATGCTCAGAAAGCCCTGCAAAAGAAAAGCCTGGTGGAGGGGTGTGCCTTGGACCAGAACTCAGGTCAGCCCTACCCACAAGCCCTGCTGGTGCTGGGAAAGAATATGTGAGCAGGAGCAGTGTGCTCTACCAGGAATGAGGAGAAAAGTGAAGGGGCAACTGTTTTCCTGAAGACCAACCTCCTTAAACTCCAAGACTTTGCAAACAAATCCTGCCTCCTTGGGGTAGCCCTGCATCCAAGCTGAAACACAGAATATTTCCCACTTTGAATATTGTGATTGATCAAGCCATGAGCACATGACCCCAGCAGACAATCAGAATCCCTCTCTGGAATATTTCTAAGAGAGCTTGGAGAGAAGTGGGAACGTAGAGACTTTTCCCAAGGAACCAAAGCTATAGGCCAGAGTAGCCTGAAACTATGGCCCGGACTCATGGGGAAGTCAATCAAAATGAAGTTAGCTGGCAGAAAGAGACCAGCTCCATCTGCCCCTTCACAGAGTCATGTGAGTCAGTAAATCCCTGTTCTGCAGGGTAAAATACTATGAGCTGGCATTCTATTATGTGCAATGAAAATACTGCTGTTGGGGGGGGGTTGAGGGGGAAATACTGCAGTTAGCAAGTAATGAATCCTGAACTCAAACCCAGTTTGACTCCAGAGCCCTTATGACTATTATATTCTCAATTTACAAATGAGGGCACAGGCTCAGAGAGGTCAGACAGCCCATCTTATTGTCAGAAACCAACTGAAGCACTGTTTTACTGAAGAGTAAAAATAGTTCAACCACAACAGCGTAAATGTACTGAATGCCACAGACCTACATACTTAAAAATGGTTAAAATGAAAATATTATGTTATGTGTATTTTAACACAATTAAAATACAAACAGTGGTTCATGAGTCTGCTCTCTGGTCTTTCTTTCCTGCTGAACACTGTAGATAATAATCATAGATGTAGCCGGGCTCGGTGGCTCAGCCTGTAATGCCTGGCTATATGCCTACTACAATCATCTTACAATAAATCAAAAAATCAGCCGGGCATGGTAGCACGTGCCTGTAATTCCGGTTACTTGGAAGGCTGAGGCGGAAGGATCACTGGAGCCCAGCAGGTCAAGGCTGCGGTGGCCGGGAGCAGCCACTGCACTCCAATCTGGGCGACAGAGTGAGACTCCAACTCAAAAAATAATAATAATAATCATAGATATATATGTGAGAATAATACAACTGGAAGACTAACTCCAAATCGTACAGAATTACCAGAAACTGAACACCGGGAGAAAATAATCTCTGTCCCTTTGAACAATTTACAACAGTGCTAGATTCCAATCTGATTGTTTAGAAAAGACTGTGAAGGAAGGAATGTCAGAAAGCAGCCTTCCTATCAAGGAATACAAAACCTCAAGGGTCCTAAACTAGCCCACCAGAAAACAAAAAGATATAGAGTGCTATGGACTGGACTGTGTCCCCCCCATAGTTCATATGTCAAAGCCCTGACTCCCAAAGTGGCTGTATTCAGAGACGGGGCCTTTTGGAGGTAATTAAAATTAAATCATAAGGGTAAGGCCCCGATACTAATAGCCTTAAAAGAAGAGAAATCCCCCCTTCTCTCTACCCACTCCCCACAATGCACATAACACTCCAAAGAAAGGTCATGTGAGGACACGACAAGAAGGCAGCTGTCTGCAAGCCAGGGAGAGAACCCTCGCCAGAAACCAAACCACCCAGCACCTTGATCTTAGATTTCAAGTCTCCATAACTGTGAGAAAATCAATTTGTTGTTTAAGCCACCCAGCCTATGGCATTTTGTTATGGCAGCCCAAGCTAACTAATACAAGGAAGATAAGCACTGTAGACTCCCAAACCATTCAAAATCCTTAATCCTGGACCCCTTCTTGCTGTGTGGCTCCCAGAACCCTCCCCTCAGATGTTTGACAACCTCAGTCTCCTCCTTCTGGGCACATTGTTCTTCCTGGTTCCTAGAGGAAACCATCAAATGCTCCTGTCATGCCACTCACTGCCACCCTCCCCCGAGCTGAGCTTCTCTCCACACACTGCTGAGCACTCCTGTCTTCATGCTCCACCAGACCAGCCAGTCTGGTCAAATCAATATCTTACTTTCCTCGTCTACAAAATGGGAGTGGGGGAATGGACCCAAATGATCTCTCAAGACTCTTGTATTTCCAAGATCTAGTAACTCATTAGAACTAAATGGTACAGGCTGAGTCATCCACCTTCTTCCCTTCCTATCTACTGTCTGCACATCCAAGATATCCCTCTGTAATGTCCTACGGTGTTATCTCTTCAAACTGACACTACCTTAGGCACTGGTCTTAACTAGCTCCACAGACACTTTCTTTAAAGAAAGAGATCTCCATGTGTCTACTTTGGATATGACCATCTTCTCTCCTGCCAACCATAGGGCAATATGTGCCTATATTAGCAATCAAAACAAAATAAACAAACCTGTTTTCATAGATGAAAAGCATCAGAAAAGTCCTTCTTGGGACTGTTTTCACTTAAAAATGGAAAATTGTATGTTTCAAACTACTTGACCAAGAGGGCAGAGAAATTTAGACCAAAATTAACTTAAGGAAGATCTGTAGTCTTGTAGTCTTAAGACCTAAGAACCAAGGAAAGTCAGCTCCTTAGAGTCTAGGGCCCAAAGAGAGGGAGGGAGGTGTCTCTCGTTTTTGCCTCCCTCCACACTCCCTGGGTTTGCAGCTGGACCTGCACCTCTGCAAGTATCCAACATGGTCTGAGAATGCAAAGAACAGTTGAGAAGGAACTGAAGTTTATAATCTGGCCCCTTTCCTGTGTTTACAAACAGAGAGGCCTGAGGAAAATTCTGTGTCTACAGAACTGTAGATGCCTTCCTTGACACAGAAGACAATCCCCTCCTTGCTGTGGCACAAAATGCTCTCTACCTTCCCAGCAAGAGGCAGCCTCTCTCCTCCAAGCTTCCTCTCTCAGTCCTGCTCACTTTCTCCCTTGGGTTCTAGTCATAATCCACAATGGGCTGTGAGCCCAAGACAGAGGCCAACAACGCTTAATGTCTGTACTCCCAGGAATACTAGCATGGTGCCCTGTACAAGGTGACTGGGGATGAGTAACAGGAGGATACATGGCCTCTGAGACTCTAAAAGGGGCCAAAATAAACAAATACTGCTCTCTTCTCAAGTCCTGGGCTGCTGTAAAAAGTCATCAAGACTGCTGGTGCTAGAAATACTCTAATTAATATCATGAGTTGAGTGGTAGTTACATGGCTATATTTATTTGTAAAAATTCATCAAGCTGCCACTTAAGACTTGTCTGCTTTATTACAAATAAGTTATATTTCAACAAAAAAGAAAAAGAATCAAGAAGCACCAAAAATTACTATTTATGTACCAATTTTTTCTTAGGTCTTTTTACAGGCTTCCAAATCCTCCCCAAGTTCTGTAAAATGAGCCAAAAGTGGGAATTATTCTGATCCCTTGCATGAGAGGAACCTGTGATGCAGGATAAGACAGTGCTTTGCTCAGCCTGGTCACACAGAGTCAGAAATGTAGGAGCAACAAGACTCTAGAGTCTGTGATCCTCCCCCTGGGCTGTGCCAGCTTGCCTGACCACTGACAGCCAGTTATAACTCAAAAGAAAACAACCCCTGAAATAGCAACAATTTGCTCATCCCTCCTGTCAGTGCCTTTCTACATAGCAACTTAACTTTCAAAACCACTCTGGCAGTGGGAGAAGATGCCACTACAGTGTCTGCTAAGAAGCAGTTGAGGCAGCAGCAGAACTCACTGGAATGAGGAGACGGGAGCCATGAGTTCCGGTCCCAGCTTTTGCCTTTAACGAGCCATGTCACTGAGAACGGATCACCTAAGCTCTCTGGGCCTGGGATTTCCCTCTGTCGAGGAAAGATGAATTCTAAGTCTGTGTGGTTTTCCACAGCTATTTAGGAGACAGAATGTACTATGCAAGATAATAAAAGGGAGAGAGCTGTTTTAATGTTACTAGCAGGTACCTGGGGTTTTAATTTAGAACCAGGCGGGTAAATGTTTACCATATTCCTAAGAGGCTTAGCTGCTCATGGTGGAGGCAGGACCTACACTAAGCACACAAGGCCTTTGCAGAAAAGCCCGCTGTTCATTCTGACACTCCCACCATCATTGGTTGTCTCCTCAATCGCCATCCTAAAGAGCAGACTGAATTAAAATTACTCAAGTTGGACAAGCCCTCGAGTCAGGCAGCTGGTTCCTTTCTTCACTATCCTCACACAGGAGACAAATTCCCTACTTGCTGTGGTACCAACCACGGGTCATGAGGAGGCCGAGTTCTGCTATGTACCCCCAGTGTGCTTCACTGGTCACTGCTGGGTTTTTGTCCTGCTCAGCCCAACAGAAATCTGTGCCTCTGATTTGCCAAAAAGCTGGCAGTCAAGTCACAGCCAGCCTACTGATCCAAATGAGGCTCAGGCGCCAGGAGAGATGCCCTCCAGCATCTGTGCTATTTGCCTGGTGGGAGGTTCAGGGGAGCAGCTAACAAACATGATTCAGCTCTGGCCTCTGAACCAAGGAATCAAAACGGAAAAATGCTCAGTACCTTCTACAAAACAGTATGTGGCAGCCCTCAACTTTTGCAAGCAGGGATGTTCCCCAAGCTGTAAACAGGTCAAATGAAGGCAGATAACTTAATCTTTGTCTGCAACAAAGCTACCTGAAGCAACACTCGGCTCTCTGGAGAGTAAATGTAAAATGACACTTGTTGACTCAGAGAATGTTAGAGCAGGAAGGACTCTTAGCACTCATTTAACCCATCCTTCTCATTTTGTTCTTGAGAAAATAAAGGTCCAGAGGTGGGAAGGCACTTGTCCAAAGATACAGAACACAGTCAGAACTACAACTTGGCTACCAGCATCTCAAAAAGGCTCTCTGCTTGACCATCCTGGGTGATGGAGGGAGAACTCAGGGCAGGAAAGCTAACATGAGGCTAGGAGCTCAGGAAACGGGACAGGGGAGAGAGTTAGTTCTCAGATTTTGGGAAACGAAACAGTAGATCAAGTCTGGGCTGAACTTGAAATGAATGGCCTCAGAAATCACTGTCAACAACCAAGACAACAAGTCCTCTCTTGGATCAAAGATAGACATGAAGGGAAGATTAAATAATACCAAAGAACACAACTGAGTAAACCAGTCATGCAGCTGAAAGTGAAATGCACAGTATCGGCCAAGGACCTGATTAATAAATGATACTGGGTCAAGTAAGTTTAAGCAAGTAAGATTTTCCTGCTTACCATCGGCATGTAATCTGAGATACTCTCAGAATACAGAAAAATTGCTGTTCAGCCTCTACCCAGCTGCACAGGATGGTTGAGTTTCAAAAAAAGTATAAGGGGGCCAGGCATGGTGGCTCACACCTATAATCCCAGCACTTTGGGAGGCCAAGGAGAGAGGAATGCTTGAGCCCAGGAGTTCGAGACCAGCCTAAGTAACACAATGAGACTTCATCTCTACAAAAAAATCAAAATATTAGCCAGGCATGGTGTCACGAACCTGTAGTCCCAACTATTCAAGAGGCTAAGACGGGAGGATGACCTGTGCCCAGGTTGAGGCAGTGGTGAGACACAATCATGCCACTGCATGCCAGGTTAGGTGACAGAGTGAAACCCGACTCAAAAAAAAAGCAGAAGGGGAACCAGGGAAAACTAACAAGAGAAAGGGTGGTGACCCACAGGACTTCCCTTATAAGGGACCAGCCTCTCTGCCCACCTCATTTTCTTGGGCGATAATTCTACCAAGAGTAAACTTCACAGGGTACCACAGGGAGATGTCTGCTGGTACCCAGCAAACTATTCTCCAAGGACAAAAAGTGCCCATCAACTTGGCATCCAGAGCCTCCTCAGGGATGCCACAGCTAAAACTCTCACCTCACCTGAGCCATCACTAACCCTCACCCACAGCCTGTAACCCCTCAACCCTCCCAACACAAACACAGCATATGCTCATCTCTGTACCTTGGGTCCCACAATCCCCTATGCCTGGAATGGTCCTATGCCCTTCCTCTGTCCCAAGTCCTACTCACCTATCAAGTCACAACTCAGAAGCCCTCCCTTTCCCAAAACTGTCCCAGAGTCTCCTAGCTGTAATTCATTTCTTCTTCCTACTCCTTTCACACTTCAAATGAATACCCATGACAGCATGCCTTATTTTAGAGAGTTGTGCACTGCTTCTTTCTCCACAACACTCACCAGACTGGGAGCTCCTGGGGATAAGAACTCTGTGTCCCTCACAGTCCCTTCACATGGAGTCTTTCACAGTGAACACTCAAAGTGAATGCCAAATGGAGTAGAACTTAGCAACCTCTTTCCTTTTCCCGCCATCATCTGGTAGAAACCAATAGCCCCATTCTAGAATGCCAACCAGGAGTCCCAGCCCCTCAACCTAGGAGAAGCTGGCTCTTCTTCAGGGACTATTCACGTGGTTTGACCCTCTCTTCTTCTTACCTCTGAAATAAGAATAATGATGCTTGTCAAAGAAGTTGAGTACTTTGGCTGGGTGCAGTAGCTCATGCCTATAATCCCAGCACTTTGGGAGGCCAAGGTGAGAGGATTGCCTGAGCCCACAGGTTCGAGACTAGCCTGGGCAACCTGGCGAGACCTCATTTCTACAATAAGTCAAAAAATTAGCCAGGCATGGTGGGTGGCACAAGCCTGTAGCTCCAGCTACTTGAAAGGCTGAGGCAGAAGGTTCACCCGAGCCTAGCAGATCAAGGATGAGATGGCCATGAGCGTGCCACCACACTCCAGCCTGGGCAACAGAGTGAGACTCCAACTCAAAAAGAAAAAAAAGAAGTTGAGTACTTTGAAAGGAGTGGCTCTACAAACACAGATTCTCAGGTTCAAGGCCATTATTTTCAACTCCCCTTAGACCCATGCACCACTTACCAAGGAATGCTAGAAATGTAAAGCCTGTCTCCAGCCAAATACTACTTCTTCTATCACAAATGCCCTAGTGTACAGTTGCTGAGAGGTACTGAGAACTCTGCATAGCCCGTTGACTTTTTATTTCCACAGTGTGGAGATTTCCATCTCAAGGGGTGGAAAACGGCTCACGGTTTCAGGAAAACCCCAGAGCTTCGGGCCTGTGGTTCTCTAGAATAATCTCATGGTATATGGTGTCCATCAGTTCCCAACCTGTGGATTTGTGCTCATGGGGTTCACAGCTGTCAGTACTCTATGAATGTGCCCAATTGTACACTGCCTCTGCACTAAATTATGAATATATCACACAATAAAAACCACTTGGCCAGGTATGGTGGCTCACACCTATAATCCCAGCACTTTGGGAGACGAAGGTAGAAAAATCGCTTGAGTTCAGGAGTTCAAGACCAGCCTAAGCAACATAGCAAGACCTCATCACTATGAAAAATCAAAACTGCCAGAGCCCGTGAGTTCGAGACCTGCCTGGGCAGTGAGACCTCATCTCTACAATAAATCAAAAAATCAGCCGGGCGTGGTAGCACATGCCTGTAATTCCAGCTACTCGGAAGGCTGAGGCGGAAGGATCACCGGAGCCCAGCAGGCGAGGCTGCGGTGGCCGGGAGCGGCCACTGCACTCCAGTCTGGGCGACCGAGTGAGACGCCAACTCAAAAAAAAAAAAAAGAAAAGAAAAATCAAAACTGGTCGGGCATGGTCACATGTACCTATAGTCTCACCTACTTAGGAGGCTAAGGAAGGAAAGATTGCAGTTCACAGCTGGGGTGAGTTGTGACTGCAACACTACACTCCAGTCTGGCAGTCTGGACACGGGACAACACAGTGAGACCCCAACTTTAAAAAAAAAAAAATGCTGGGTGCATGGACTCAAGCCTGTAATTCTAGCACTTAGCACTTTGGGAGGCCGAAGCGAGAGGATTGCCTGAGCTCAGGGGTTCGAGACCAGCCTGGGCAACTTGATGAGACTTTGTCTCTACAATAAATCAAAAAAATTAGCTGGGCATGGTAGCACATGCCTGTAGTTCCAGTTATTTGGAAGGATGAGGTGGAAGGATGGCCTGAGCCCAGCAGGTCAAGGCTGTGGTAGCCATGAGTGTGCCACTGCACTCCAGCCTGGGCGACAGAGTGAGACTCCAACTAAAAAAAATAAATAAATAAAACACTTATCAAGCAGGATTCCTTAGTAGACCAAATCTTTGTCACTGATGTGTTCTCAGATATATCTTGATATTTAGAAGAAAAGTATTTGTTTAAGTGACTTGAGTTTCATCTTCTATGATTGGCTTTTTAAGCTTTTCCTCACTGTAGTTACCAATTCTCCATGTGCTAGTCCTTTAGAAATGCTAAACTGTTAAAAAGTATGTTAAGCAACTTGATGGGAGGAACTGTCTCCAGGGCTTGTTTTCCAAAGATAAGTATTATCTAGAAGAGAAAAATTATAAGCCTACCTAGGTGTGTTGTAAAGCCTTTCAGAAAGGAACTCAGCAAGGTTTATGAATGGAAATGTAGTGCTCAAGTCACATTCTGCTTAAAGAGGTTGTAATAAATACAGGTGAGTTAAAAAGGAAAAAAAAAACACTTGACAACTGACGATTTACATCCAGATATGGTCTTGGGATAGAGTGACAGAATAGTGAGTATTTAGTAAATATTGGTTGAAGGGAATTACATATCTGAATCTTTTCAATGAACAGTACTAGAAATACAATGATCATTATATGACCATTCTCAAGATGTTCTGAAATTAGAAAAGGGTCCTCTCACTTGTAAAGACTAGGGATCACTGGGTTGATGAAGAAGTCCTGGGTGGGAAGGACTTAGGTATGGGTCCCAGCCCGAGGTAGATTCTCAGAAAGCAGAGCCAGGTAGTCCTGTGCTCAGTCTCTAGACCTTGGTTTCCTCCGCAGAATAACAAAAGGGTAGGGTTAAAGTACCCTAACAGGCCCCCACAGCTCTGCTCTTTGTGCCCCCTCATGCTCAGACCAGCCTCTGAGGCTCTAGAGGTGTATCTGCAGTGGCTTGACAAGCCCTAGGCAATGGTTCTCAACCTAGGAGCTGCCACCCCACGGATACTTAACAATATTTAGAGACATTTTTGTTGTCACAACTGGAGCTACATCCAATGGTTAAAGGTCAAAGACACCACTAAACAGCCTACAATGCACAGGACAGTGCCACACAGCAAAGAATTGCCCAGTCCAAAATGTCAATAGTGTCAAGGTTGAGAAACCCTGCTCTAGAGGCCACAGAGAAAATGAGCTTATTGCAAGAAAAGATGGAAACCTGGCTGGGAAATACACAGTGTTGCTGTGGTAGCAGACTATGAACGAATGAATACAAGTGAATAAAGGCACTAAAACCATTCCATAATCTCTGAACAGTCTCCTCTTCATCTTCTCTCCAGCGCTAGTCCCACTGTGTATGACATAATCCAGACACTCTAAGGAGTGACTACCTTGTCCTTCTCAACCAGTCTATACCCACTACTGCTGAGCTGGAGGAATCCAAGATAAAGCACTTATAGGAAGGAGCCAGGGTGGCAGCACAGCAGGCAGAAGGGTTGTAGCCTTGACTCTGTCTCTAGAAACCACTTAATGGTTTTGAGCCTTAGTTTCTTCCTCTAACAAAGGGGACTAAAAATCATCACCTGCCCTACATAAGGCTTCTGAGTTTCAAAACCAGACTATGTATGTCAAAGTGCTTTGGAAGCCAGAAAACACTGTAAAATGTGAAGTTATTCCCCTACAGAATAATAATAGTTGCTCACACTGTGGAGGGAATATCACAAAAACTGATTTTCTCTTTTTTTTTTTGAGTTGGAGTCTCACTCTGTCGCCCAGATTGGAGTGCAGTGGCTGCTCCCGGGCACCGCAACCTCGACCTGCTGGGCTCCCGCGATCCTTCCGCCTCAGCCTTCCGAGTAGCCGGAATTACAGGCACGCGCTACCATGCCTGGCTGATTTTTTGATTTATTGTAGAGATGAGGTCTCGCCAAGTTGCCCAGGCGGGTCTCGAACCCACAGGCTCAGGCAATCCACTCACCTCAGCCTCCCAAAGGCGCAGGATTACAAGCTGAGCCACCAAGCCCGGCTGTAAAAACTGATTTTCAATGACAGGATTCTATCGATAAGTTAGAGTGCTCAAGCATACAGCATTCTGGCCCTGTGGGAATACCAAAGACACTAGAATCCACTGTGATACAGCCCCCCTCAGAATCCCCAAGTCACTCACATAGCTGGGTTCTTGTAATCTGGACCCCAGCTTTCTCATCTCTAAAAGAATAATACCACTTCACACATGGGGTTTTGAAAAGATCAAATGTAATCATGTTTGCAAAGTATATAGCATTTCCCATAGATATCCTCATTTTCTGAGGTTTTTTTTCTGAAAATTTTTTACTTTGACATACAATGTTTTTAGAATGATGAAAATTACTTAAATGGTCCTATATTGCTCTCTGTCCTTCATACCTCCAAAATTACCTCTAAAATCTAAGCATCAGGATTGTCCACAGCATGGAGCCCTGTAGCCCTGTCAGCTAGAAGCAACAAGAGGAATGCCAGACTGACACCAGTTCCCTTCTGGACACGGCCACAGAAGGCTATCAGAGTCCATGACAACTTGACAGTCAAATTGCTCTAACCCCAGACTTGCCAAGCAGTCTGCAGCAACATGCTGCCTGTGTGCAAGATTCTAAAGGGAGAAAATACTTGGGAGAAGTCAAAGCAACGCATCTACCTATTAGAGAATTAAGAAACAAACTATCATTTGGGTTGTAAATATGAGCCTTATCAGTCAATGCCTCCAAGTCCAATGAACTATGGGATGCACCAAATTGATCAAATTCTTTACCCTTAAAGGGGAGTCACAAAGCAAATGCTTCTTTCAGGTCATCGAGTCTGGGTAGCAACTCCCCCCAAACCTCTGCAGGGAGCAGTGGCTTGGCTTGGCTACACACGTGTACACATCTTATTTTTGCTTTTACAACTATAATATCTTACAAAGATTACAAACTAGGAGTTTATAATTACAAACTAGGAGTTTTTTTCCTGCTTATGCAGCTAGTAAGGAACGCACGACTCCTTTTGTAGGAAACTGTTATAACTCTATTTAAATGAATTAATTAAGCAAATAAATCAACAGAATAAATTTGTATTTATTCTGTAATAACAGAATAAACTCTGTATTATTCACTTTAAACTTAGTATTCCAAAGCAAATTTTTTTTTTTTTTGCATCAGGGTCTCACTGTTACTCAAGCTAGATTGCAGTGGCACAACGGTCATGGCTCATGCAGCCTCGATCTCCTGGGTGGACTCACAATCCTCTTGCACTCATACATTTTGAATTCCTTTCTGCACTAACATTCCATTACTCTCCTTTGAGATAACTACTCAATAACTACTCAATAAAACATAAATTGAAGTCCCCCTAACAAGGTTGTTTCAACTCTCTCCACTGTATGTCACACAGCCTGAATTCTGAATGTGATTCTAGAACAAATCACACTGTACTGATTATCCATTTAATTGTCACTCAGCTTGATTACAAGTTCCTCAGAGGCAATGACCTATCTTTATCTGCATTTACCAGCAACTAGGACAGTGTCTGGCATGTAGCTCAAATTAATATATACAGTACTAATCAAATGGATTCATGAATGAAGCAGGAGTTTCCAGCTATTTTCTTTTAAAATGGACCAATTAGCCAGGCACAGTGGCTCACACCTATAATCCCAGCACTTTGGGAGACCAAGGTGAGAGGACTGCCTGAGCCTAGGGGTTCGAGACCAGCCTGAGCAAGTTGGCGAGACCTCGTCTTTACAGTAAGACAAAAAATTAGCCGGGCATGGTGGCGGGTGCCTGTAGTTCCAGCTATTTGGAAGTGTGAGGTGGAAGGATCACCTGAGCCCAACAAGTCAAGGGTACAGCAGCTGTAAGCACACCACTGCACTCCAGCCTGGGCAACAGGATGAGACCCCAACTCTAAATAAACAAATAGGCAAACTGAAGTTAAATGCAAATGCTTACCTATGCAGCATTAATATAAAAGATGTGAGATCACAACATCAGAGTCCCCCAAACAGTACAGAATATCCAAATGTTTCAAAATCTGTCAATCTTTTTTGGGCCTATAAGCCCCTCTGAGGAGCCATAAAAATGCAGGTTCTACCTCGTAGGGCAGAATGGTGCCTGAGAGTCTGCATTTCTCACAATTTCCCAGGTGTTCCCATAGACCACACATTGTGTAGAAAGGTTGTAGAGTAAATGTTATATTCCCTTTTCGCAGTTGAAGAAGCTGATGCTTAGAGATATGAGGAGACTTGCCCAGGATCACAAACTAGCAAGTGGCAGAGGTGGAATGTGAACTCAAGTCTTCTAACCCCAAAGCTTTTCCCTTGCACCATACCACTAACCTTCAGAGCTAAACCACAACCTAAGCAATATATAGCTTTCCTCCATCCCTCAAATAAGCCCTCCAGCCAACTTTGTCCTACAAGGAGGAAGAAGGAGGTAGAACTAGAAATATCAGATATGGGGGAATCAAGCCAGCCAGACGCTCTTGTTAAGAATTTAAATCATCCAATCCTTCAGCTAAGACTCCTTAAGAAGGGCCAAATTTCAAGGGTTTCTAGATGCTCATCCCTTTACTAATGAAAAGCCACAGGAAAATATAATTGCCTTTCTCTGTTTCACTGATATGGAAATTATCAGGGCTAAAGAGCACACAGAACCAAATTAATCACTAAACAAATGACTAAATGACTTGGTCCTGCATGTTCTGGGCTGCACTACTCAGACCTTGGCCAGAATATTCGGCATATTCACCTCTGCCTGTTCCACACCTTAAGAGTAAAACCGCAGCCGGGCTCGGTGGTTTAGCCTGTAATCCCGCGCCTTTGGGAGGCTGAGGTGAGTGGATTGCCTGAGCCTGCGGGTTTGAGACCCGCCTGGGCAGTGAGACCTCATCTCTACAATAAATCAAAAAAACCAGCCGGGCGTGGTAGCACATGCCTGTAATTCCGGCTACTTGGAAGGCTGAGGCGGAAGGATCCCCGGAGCCCAGCAGGTCGAGGCTGCGGTGGCCGGGAGCGGCCACTGCACTCCAGTCTGGGCGACGGAGTGAGACTCCAACTCAAAAAAAAAAAAAGAGAGTAAAACTGATGAATAGAAGCTCACCCAAAGGAGGGGAACAAGGAAGGAAAAGGAACAGTTAAAAACGAACAGTCAGTGAAACAGAGAACGGCTGTCCTAGCGAAGGGAGGGCTTGAGGCATAAGTACCATCCTTCTCTATCTATTATTCAAAGGGTGATCAAATCTTTCTTTGTGGTCCCAAGAGGCAGAATTAGCAACCTGTTTTTCAGTTCACAATTGTCTGGTATCAGAGCTAGCATATGCCCACAGTACTTCTGCCCCTAAAGCTCACATTCTTTCTGTCAGCTCAGGCGGCTTCCCTATGGAACTATCATCCCAACCTGCAGCAGAGGCAGTCACTACAAGAAGACAGATCTCAGTTCTGAATAAGAAAGGTGGCTTTATAGTCAGAGTTGCCAAATACAGACTATGCTGTAGTGCGGGAAGATAGAGCACCTAATACAAATCCTGTCAACAGAGGGGTTCAATCAGACGTTAATCACTTGGAAGGAACACCACAAAGGGAATCTGGGCACTGGAGGCGTGGTTGGGCAAGATGAACCTGCCAACCCCAGAGGAATTAATCTCTTCCTGCTGTATTTCTTCTAACGCTTCATTCACATACTTACTATGGCTTGCCTTTTGTCATAGTTACTTTTACCTGTATGTGTCTTCTTCACTGAACTGTTTTTTGTTTTGTTTGGGGTTTTTTTGGAAATAGGGTCTCACTATGTTGCCCAGGCGGATCTCAAATTCCTGGGTTCGAGTGATCCTCTGCCTTGGACTCCCAAAGTACTGGGATTACAGGCGTGAGCCACCACACCTAGCCTTATCCATCTTTATACCTTCACTGTCCCTAGGACTATACCTGGGAAACCAAGGAAACATTTCCAGCTCTCCTATACGGCAAGCTCTCTGCTAGGCACTTAACATACATCAACTTATTGCATAAACTCACAAAAACCCTATGAAGTATTTGTATTCCTTCTTATACTTGGAAGAACTGAGATTCAGAGAGGATAACTAACTGCCAAGGTAAGTGGAAAAGCTGCATTCAAACTGGGATTTTGCCTATATCACCACACTGTCTTCCTCCCAGAAGAAACATAATAAATGTCATGTCTACTGACTTGAGCCAAACAGCTTAAAAACAGGCCAGTCCTATATCCAGTTAGGTTTGTTGTTTCCTGTTACTATGCTTAAATTTTCCTTCTAAATACAACCATCCATTCTCAGAATGACCAATCTAAAGTTGTCTTATACAAGTTTTTAATATCCTTTCTCTCACATGCTTTTAAAGACAGTGGCACAGCATAAAACAACTCTGAGTAAGAGGATCAAGTTTTCAGAAACCTTTACCACCCAAAGAAATCCCTAAAGACCCCAAGAGCTCCACCCTCTCCTCCAGGGTGGGCACTGGCTCCCTGTAGACAAGTCAGATCCTGCCTTTCTGCCTCAGAGATGGACGATGTGCACACATCTTCATAGGCTGTTCTCCAGGGCCTCACTCTCATGCTCAAACCCAATTCTGGAAAATTCAAGATTTCCCTAAGCAAAAGTCCTGTTCATGTTAAACTTCCAAACAAAATCTATAATGAATTTCAAATCACATTAGAAACCTACTCTGGCAGGTACTTTAAAATACTTAATCTCCCTGCCAAATGGGGCAAAAAAAAAAAGATTTTGTACCTGGAATCAAAAGTACCAGCATATTTGCACAGACAACACATAGGCTTCTGACACTCTTTCTGTCTTAAAAAGTAAACCAAATCCAATCTGGCCAACCACTGTTCCAAATAAGAAACTTAGGCGTCATCAAGGAACATTCCCAATGCACAGTTCCCTTGATAGGTGTTGGATTTTCCATCCCTGGGCCTCTAGGATTAACACGTCTTCCCATATGCTGACGTTTTAGAGTAACTTTATTAAACATGAGAAAACTACCCTGGCTCCAGGAATGAGCAGAACTTAATGAAGATAGATTTCCTGTGAGCTCCAGCCTCTCTGCATCCATCAGACATACTTAGCTGAACCTAAATTAACCTGTAAATGAATTATTTAGGGTGTTTGAGATACCAGTCTCAATCTCATACAATTCCCAATCACATACAATTCTCCTGTTAAATTAAAATGTGATCCTGTCTACAAACTGTTTTCAACTTCATTAAAATAGGAAAAAAGGGAAATCTGAACCACCTGGGGCAAATGTTTCCTTAACTAATTATCATGTCTTGAAAGGAAAAGAATCTTTTAGCTGCTAAAGGTTTACGTTTTTTTAAATTAAAAAAAAAGAAAAAAATTGCTATTTATAATCTTTCTTAGAGAGAAACTCAACAGAGCATTGTTTAGACCTAAGTTTGGGTGATTTTTGTTAGTTCACCTAGGCCTCAATCCTGGTTTCTATCCAGCTCTTAAAACTCTTCCACTTTGACCAGGCTCGGTGGCTCAGCCTATAATCCCAGCACTCTGAGAGGCCGAAGCAAGTGGATTGCCTGAGCCTGAGGGTTCGAGACCAGCCCGGGGAACTTAGCAAGACCGCATCTCAACAATAAATCAAAAACTAGCTGGGCATGGTAGCGCATGCCTGAGGTTCCGGGTACTTGGAAGGCTGAGGCGGAAGGATCACCAGAGCCCAGCAGGTCAACGCTGGAGTGGCTGTGAGTGTGCCACAGCACTCCAGCCTGGGAGACAGAGTGAGATTCCAACACACAAAAAAAACAAAACACTCTTCCATTTTGACAATTAAATCAAAGAAGTCTGATCAACTATAATTTTATCAGAAAAAGGGGGAAGAAAGTATACTTATTCAATATCCACACCACACCACACTCTTCTATATATTATCTTAATTTATCCTAATCATAGCCACGTGAAATGAATATTATTTCATAAGTGATGATATTTAAGTCTCTTGGATAGCAGGTACCACATCTAGTTCATCTCTGTATTTTCAGTACTGAGCATCAGGCCTAGGATACAGAGCCTGCCACACACTTCAGAATGAATATATGGTTCAAGGAAAGGAAAAGAAACTTGGACAAAACATGTAATCCAAATTTTGCTCCAGGCCCCTAACCGAAACCGCTGTCCAGGATACACCTACACATTGCAAATAAGCTACTAGCACTTCCAAAGTTTGTTAAAAGGGCATTTATCATCTTTCCAACTTGTATGCCACAGAGATGGCAGCCACATTTGGCTACACAGCCAGCAGGGCATGGCCTAGTTCTGTCTCATTTATTTTTCTTCCATTCAGCACCACACCTTGCACAGGTGGGCGTTTAATGAGCTGAGTGAGATGGCCATGACGACACCTTTGGCCATAATGGGAATAAACAGAACACAAGATGCCCACAGCCACCAAAGAACAGGTCTCTGAATTTAGTTACATGCGCTGTGTCGTCATCCTCTCTGTATAGACTAACAGAACATAGTCACAAGATTGTTCGAATCCACTCAACAAATTCACTGACTGAGCATTAACCATGCACCAGACACTGTGCTCGGTGCTGGGGACACAGTGGAGAACATGACCATCACATCCTACCTCATGAAGTTCATAGTCTCAGTGGAGACTCACATGAATAAAGGAGTTTTACAAATTTCCAAGGACTATACAGTTATGAAGTATTGTTCCTCTTATGAGTCCCAACTAACTGGCTAATGACATCACCATTCTCCTAGTTGCCCAAGCTGTAAACTTGGGAATCGTCCTCAACTCCTCTCTCCTTCATCCTGTCCACTCCCACGATTCCCAAAAGCCACAAAGTCTCTTGATTTTCCTTCAGAAAAGCCTCTGACATGTATTACGTCTACTCTAGGCCCTTTGTTCCCACTTGAATAATTGCAAGTCTCCTTGTAATGATAATGGAAAGCATTTACTGACCACTTGCCAGATTGCAGGCACTGTGCTAAGAGCTACCCAAGCATAACATTTTAATCCTATAAGGCAGATACTAACACTCCAACTAAAGAATCTGAGATGCAAAGTAACCTGCCCCAGGCACACAGCTAGCAAGTGAGGAAGCCACAGCTCAAATGCAGGTCTGTGAGACTCTATCCTTATGCCTTACTGGATTCCTGCCTCCAGTTCCTTCGCGGTCAGTCTATACTCTTTTCTGTAAGCTGCCCCTGGAGTGCTCTTTCAAAATCCCAAGCAGATATGACTTCTGCTTTAAAAGATAGTCAAGGGCTCCTTATCATTTCCAGGTCAAGGTTCAAGGATCACAGGCCATTCTCCAGTGTTACCTCCTGCCCTGCCCACAAGCTCTAGCCTACACTCTCGCTGCTCCCACATACACCAGACTCCTTGGTGACCCGCCTCCCCTTCTCCTTACGCTGCCAAGTCTCCCTTACTCTTTCCCCTCCAGACAGGAGCCTCCTCCTCTGCAGCCTCAGGTCACGTACACACTCATGTTTCCACAGTTGTAGCTATTTCCCTCCCTCCCACCCTCCCTCCCATGTCACCTCTCTCTCCCCCAACTTCCAATCCTGAGTTCCTGGAGGGCAGGAACAGTGTATTTCATATCTGATTCTCAAGGTTCCAGCACAGTGGCGAGTCAAGGAGTAGTGGCGAGTCAAGGACCAACTGAAAGGTGTGTTGGTGTTAACACCACACTATCCCAGTAAGCAGATTAAGACCTTCCTCCCAGAGGATACTAGCAAGGGGAAGTGACAGAAGCTCCTGTCCTCTCAGGCAAATACAAGAATACACACTGCTGTCAGCAAAGCATGAGATGGCCCTCCACAGGCGGCCAGCAGCCTCTCTCCAGACTCTTGAAAGTCAATTCAATTGCCTCAAAAACTGCAGAACAAGCCTGGGCAACTTGGTGAGACCTCATCTCTACAATAAATCAAAAAATTAGCCGGGCGTGGTGGTGTATGCCTGTAGTTCCAGCTACTTGGAAGGCTGAGGTGGAAGGATCGCCTGAGCCCAGCAGGTCAAGGCTGCGGTGGCTCTGAGCATGCCACTGCACTCCAGCCTGGGAGACAGAGTAAGACTCCAACCACCACCAGCACCCCCAAAAAACGGTAAAACTCAGATAGCTTCAAACCAAAAGCCATAGAACTGCTCTCTCAGATGGGAGATGAGGTAAACTGACACCCACCTCCTGCACGCAGACAAGTAAAATAGTGACTACTTACCATGAACAACAGAGGATCAGAGGGAGAGTCATCAGAGAAAAAAAGCTAGAAACTGCAAAACATAACCCCTGCTCTCCATCTCCAGAGCTGCAGCTGGAGTCCCAGCCACAGATGATGCCAGCAACAACTGCCTCCCTCCCTCACGCCCAACTCCCTCCTTAAAGCGCAGCCAGATGTAGTTTCTAAAACCCAATCAGTGACGAGGATGCCCTCCTGCATAACACCTTCCAACAGCTTCCCATCCACGTGGAATAACGTCCAAACCCTTTACTAAGGAGTGTGAAGTTCAACCTCCCACTCCTTACTTCATTCCACTCTTCCGTCAGTCACTGCTTCCAGACACACTTGCCACTTCCAGGCCTTGTCTACCCTGTTCTCAGCACAAAGAACTCCCAGAATATTTGTGACTATCAGCAGAGGACTATCCTCAGGATAAGCTATTTTGTTCTTCTGTTAGAATGAAGAAAACATCTGTTTAGCCCCTACTAGGTGCTGGGCACTGTAAATCCATGCTCCTCCTTTCAGAAGGGTAAGTTAACTCGCTCAAGGTCACACAGCGAGTAGCCAGCTGACTTCTGGGCCAAACACTTGTGTGACTCAGGGGGAAGTCGCTCTCACACTGCCATAATAAGAGAAATCAAACATGTCTAAGTCGCTTGACAGCTTTAAAGCAAGTTTCACATTCATCTCACTTATGAAAAATGCAAAGCACTGAGAATGCCCCGAAAGCCGCCCGGCAAGGAGTAAAGCAAAAGGGCCTTAAGATTTTCAGTCCCCAGGCCCTGCGCCCCAGTGATGGGAGCCGGAGAGGAGTCGGCTCCCGGAGTCCGCAGGTCAGGTTCAGAGGGGGTGGGGCAGTGGTGAGTCACGCGGTAAAGGCTTGCGCCACGGGAAACTGCGATGAGGCCAGGCTGTGGGGCAACAAAAAGTGAATCACCGAGAGGAGTCACCACAGGCCTCATGGAGGCCAAACCCCAGCTGACAGATGGGGAAACTGAGGCCTCACGAGGCAAGCAACTTGCTGGAGTTCACTCAGCAAGTGGACAGCGGGAACCAGAGCGTGTCCTCTCCCCCAGCCCCTTTCCTCCCACCAGGACGGCTCTTCACGGAGAAGCGCGAGGCGGGGGCTGGGGAGAGGCCAGGGTCAACTCACAGACGCCACGGAAGGATCGGGAGGGAGCAAGAGTAGGACCAGAGGCACAGAGCGTCAGGATGGAGGGCAAGAGTGAGCCACGGAGGAGGCCACGGAGGAGGCCGCGGCAGCCGCTGGGAAAGTGGGTGAGGCCAGGGCGGAAGAGAAAGGAGGGCAGGGGCGGAGGGCGCGCTGGAGACCAGGGTCCCGGGGCCTGGCGGGAGGGAGGGTGGTCTGGCGGCAGGAGCGAGCAGGGGTGGGGGTGGCAGGGGAACGGACGGAACCCGGGACGCGTCTCAGCCGTGCGTCCGGGGCCGGAGCAGACCCCGAAGCGCGTCCGGCGAAGGGGGCGTCCGGCGCGGGTGCCCGCGGGGGCCTGGAGGGGCCTGGCCGCCTCACCGCGCTTGTTCTTGGTGCCGTGCTTCTTGGCGGCCGTCAGCTCCTGCTCGATCTTCTTCTCCAGGAACTCCTGCTTCTTGCTCAGCATCTCCTCCGTGTCCCGCAGCCGCTGGATGGCCTCCTGGGGGGTCGGGCCGCCCTTGCCGGCCTTCCCCCCTCCGGCCCCGAACAGCTTCCCGAACACCGACATGGTGGCTGCTCGCCGCGCCGGCCTGCGCCGTCCCTCGGCTCGGCCTCGGCGCCCGCTCCCAGCCCGCTGCTCCCGCTGCCGCAGGCCTCTCCTCCGCCTCGCCTCCGCCCCGCAGCTGGGCCCGGCCGCGCCGCCTCCCACAGGTCCCCACGCCCGGCCCGGCCCGGCCGGCGTCAGGGCGACGCGCCGCCGACTACAACTCCCGGCGGGCAGCGCGCCGGCCGCGCCTCGAGCCTAACGGAGGGAAGCGCGCTGCATGCTGGGAGGCTATAGTCTTCCGGCCTGTGGCGCCCGGCGCACGTCGTTTTTGTTCACTGGGGTCAAAGGGCGCGGTGGCATTCTGGGAAGTGTAGTCGGCTGTGCTGTGCCGCGTAGGGGCGGAAGAACAGAAGTGACAGGGCGTGCTAGGTACGCAACGTGCTCAAAACATTACCGTTCGTGTGGGATGCAGCTCCGGCTGAACTGAATGTCTTAAAAGCTCGAAGGACACAGATTTTCCAAGTGCAACCTGTCGACTTGATGGTCATAGAAGCAAAGCAGTATCTCCTCCAGGATGTAGGTTGTCTCCCCTGACCTGAGGTTGCGTTATCCGCGGTCAGCCGCGGTCCAAACATATTAAATTCCATTCCGAGTGGCGGGATGAAATCTCGCGCTGTCCAGCTCCATCTCGCCCGGAACGTGAACCGACCCTTTGTCCAGCGTATCCACGCTGGATACACTAGCCGCTCTGTTGGTTTCAGATGGACTGTGAAGATATTGCAGTGCTTGTGTTCAAGTAACCCTTATTTCACTTAATGAGGGCCGCAAGGGCTGAGCGCCGTGATGTTGGCAATTCGGAAATGCCAAAATGAAGCCATAAACTGCTTCCTTTAAGTGAAAAGGTGGAAGCTCTCAAATTAATAAAATTAATCAGGCCAGGCACAGTGGCTCACGCCTGTAATCCCAGCACTTTGAGAGGCCAAGGTGGGAGGAGTGCTTGAACCCAGGAATTCAAGACTAGCCTAGGCAACATCACAAGACCTTCTCTCCACAAAAATAGAAAAATTAGCTGGGTGCGGTGGTGTGTGCCTGTTGTCCCAGCTACACAGGAGGCTGAGGAGGGAAGATCGCTGGAGCCCAGGAGGTGTAGGCTGCAGTGAGCTGTGACTGTGTCACTGCACTCCAGCCTGGGCCACAGAGTAAGACTCCCCAACTTAAAAAAATTAAGTTAAATTAAATTAATTGTATGCTGAGTTTGCTAAGACCTTCATTATAAACGAATCCTCTATCCCTGAAAGTGTGCAGAAGGAAAAGAAATCTGTACTCGTTTTGCTGTCATGCCTCATACTACAAAAGTTACAGCCACAGTGCATGAGAATGATTTAGTTAAGATGGAAAACGCATTAAGTTTGTGGGTAGGGGACATGAACAAAAAATGTGTTACAATTAACTGCAATATGTTGCACCAGAAAGCATTGCTCCTAAACGAAGACTACAGCAAGGAATCCCTGAAACGAGTGACCCCAAGCCATTTACTGCAAGTAAAGGATAGTTACACTGATTCAGGAATAGGTTTGGACTGAAAAATATAAAAATTACTGGAGAGGCTGCAGCAAGACTAGTAGGATTTGTTGATATGTTTGAGGAAGTGGAAGAATATACTGAAGGCTATCGAGAAGTGGTAATAAGGAATTAGAAGAACTTGTTGAGTCATCCACAGAAAAAGAGGAAAATGAATAAGAAACTGAACCAGAACTAGCATGTGTACATTGCCAGAATTTGCCAAAGCATTTCTAATTGCACAGAAATTAAAGGACAAAATTGTGAAATACAATCTCCCAGTAAAACATAACATCGGCTACACACAATAGTTTATATTTGTAATCCCAGCATTGGGAGGCCAAGGCAGGAGGATTGCTTGACCCAGCAGTTTGAGACCAGCCTGGGCAACATAGTGAGACCTCATCTCTGCAAAAAAATACAAAAATTATCTGGGCATGGTGGTGTGTGCCTGTAGTCCCAGCTGCTTGGGAAGCTGAGATGGAAGGATTGCCTAAACCAGGAAGTAAGCCCAGTGGTAAGCCATGATGGCACCACTGCACTCTAGCCTGGGCGACAGAGTAAGACCCTATCTCAAAAACAAACAAACAAAAAAACACAGCATTAAAGTCACCTGTATGATTGCCAAAGGTTTATAACTTCTGTTGCAACACTTTGATGAATTAAAAAGAGACAACTTAACAATGTTCTTCCAAAAGCTTTCTGCAAAAAAACCTTCAACTATCAAGGATCCCCAACCATCAGTCCACATCATCTGCTCCTGACATCCAACAATTAACATCAGCATGACTCAATGATCCAGGATCACTCAAAGCAGATGAGTTTCCTTCTGACCTATCCTCAGGTCAGTGGTAGCCTAATGCCAAGTCACAATGCCTGCATCATTGACCTCCCTTCATCTCATCACTAAGCATTTTATCATCTCAACATCAAAAGAAGGATTAGAATAGGGCAATAGGATATTTTAAGAGAGTAGATAGCAGCAGCAGCTCACACCATGTAACCCCAGAACCTTGGGAGGCCAAGGTGGGAGGCCAAGAGTTCGAGACCAGCCTGAGCAATATAGCGAAACCTCATCTCTACAAAAAAGTTTAAAAGTCAGCATGGCTGGGCGCGGTGGCTCAAGCCTGTAATCCCAGCACTTTGGGAGATGGAAGCAAGAGGATTGCTTGAGCCTAGGAGTCCGAGACCCGCCTAGGAAACTTGGTGAGACCTCGTCTCCATAATAAATCAAAAAAATAAGCTGGGCATGGTAGTGTGCACCTATAGTTCCAGCTATTTGCAAGGCTGAGGCAGAAGGATCGCCTAAGCCCAGCAGGTCGAGGCTGCAGTGGTCATGAGCATGCACTGCACTCCAGCCTGGGCAACAAAGTAAGACTCCCACTAAAAAAAAAAAAAAAAAGTGTGGTGTCATGTGCCTGTCATTCCACCTACTCAGGCTGAGGCTGGAGGATCACTTGAGCCCAAGAGTTAGAGGCTGCAGTGAACTATGATCATGCCACTGTACTATAGCCTGGGTGACAGAGTAAGACCCTTTATCTTAAAAAAAAAAAAAAGTCCAAGGCAAGAGGATTGTCAGAGTCCGCAGTTTCAAGACCAGCCTGAACAACATGGTGAGATCTGGTCTCTACAATAAATCAAAAGTTTAGCTGGGTGTGGTGGCACATACCTATAGTTCCATCTACTTGGGAGGCTGAGGTGGAAGGATCATCTGAGCCCAGCAGGTTGAGGCTGCAGTGGCCATGAGCAGTGTACCACTGCATTCCAACCTGGGTGACAGAGTGAGGCTCCAACTCAAAAAAAAAAAAAAAGAGAGAGACCACATTCACAAAACTTATTACAGTATATTGTTATAATTGTTCTATTTTTAGATTTTTTTTTTTTTTGAGTTGGAGTCTCACTCTGTCGCCCAGACTGGAGTGCAGTGGCCGCTCCCGGCCACCGCAGCCTCGACCTGCTGGGCTCCGGCGATCCTTCTACCTCAGCCTTCCGAATAGCCGGAATTACAGGCGTGTGCTACCACGCCCGGCTGATTTTTTGATTTATTGTAGAGATGAGGTCTCGCTGCCCAGGCGGGTCTCGAACCCGCGGGCTCAGGCAATCCACTCACCTCAGCCTCCCAAAGGCGCGGGATTACAGGCTGAGCCACCGAGCCCGGCTTATTTTTAGATATTCTTATTAATTTCCCTCTCTGCCTAATTTATTAATCAAACTTTATCATATGTATATATAGGGGAAAACAGTATATATAGGGTTCAGTGCTATCCATGTTTTCAAGCATCCACTGAGGATCTTGGAATGTTTATCATTAGGATAGGAGGAACTACTGTATTTTTTTTTTTTTTTTTTTTTGAGTTGGAGTCTCACTCCATCGCCCAGGCTGGAGTATAATGGCATGCTCACAGCCACCCCAGCATCGACCTGCTAGGCTCAGGCAATCTTTCCACCTTAGCCTTCCAAGTAGCCAGAACTATAAGAAGATGCTACCATGCCCAGCTAATTTTTGATTTATTGTAGAGATGAGGACTCGCCAAGTTGCCCAGGCTGGTCTCAAACCCGTGGACTCAGGCAATCCCCTTACCTTGGCCTCCCAAAGTGCTCAGATTACAGGCTTGAGCTACCACGTCCGGCCAGAACTACTGTATTTTAAAAAACAATAATAAGCTGGGCTCCATGGCTCAGTCTGTAATCCCGCGCCTTTGGGAGGCTGAGGTGAGTGGATTGCCTGAGCCCACGGGTTCAAGATCCGCCTGGGCAACTGGGTGAGACCTCATCTCTACAATAAATCAAAAATTAGCCGGGCGTGGTAGCGCGCGCCTGTAGTTACAGCTACTTGGAAGGCTGAGGCGGAAGGATCACCGGAGCCCCAGCAGGTCGAGGCTGCGGTGGCCAGGAGTGGCCACTGCACTCCAGTCTGAGCGACAGAGTGAGACTCCAACTCGAAATAAATAAATAAATAAATAAATAAAATAAAAAACAACAATAATTAACATTGTGCACATTCTAAGATTCAGGCATTGTGCAAAGTGCTATACATGTATTATCACATTTAATTCTCACAAGCAGCCTATGACAGGTATTTTGTCCCTATTTTGTAGGTAAGTAAACCAAGACAGATAAATTGAGGCTGACTAGCCTAATATACTAGCCCTATCTTTGCAAATGCTGTTTCTTCTACCTGAAACGCCTTTCTACTCTTTATTCACCCAGCAGGTTCTTTGAAACCTAACCGAAGCTAACAGCCTTAGCACTGGCCTTTGACAAAAAACGTTCAAAACCTGTCTTGACCACTCACTTGGACAAGTTACTTCCCCTAATTTGTATGCCTCCTTTTCTGTAGTTGTAAACTGGAGACAATGATAACAAGACTACCCCAGAGTGTATGTGAGATGCGGAATGTGAAGTGCTTGCTAGGCAGACTTGGCCCACAGCAGGTGCTCAAAAAAAATGTGTATTTTATTCCTCAATATTCTGGATCATCATTGTGGGCAATAAGAAATGAACCATGAAAGACCCAGAACTTTCAAAAGTAGCAGAAGTGTTGAAGATTTTTTTTGTCCAGCTAGTTGTTCCCATTGTTTTCCCTTGCCTTTGCTGTCAAGAATCCCTTCCCTATCCATAGCAATGAGGTTAAATTTTGCAGCCAATACTTCCCCCAAGTTCACCATTCTAATTTGCTGCTTCCAATCTTTTGCATTTGTTATCCTTACATGAAAACAAGGAATAAACCAATTCTGATTGAGGATCTGAAGTGCTCTCCAGTGAGGAAACACATGGCTTCTCAAAGATATTTTTTATTCTCCCGGCCACCGCAGCCTCAACCTGCTGGGTTCCGGCGATCCTTCCGCCTCAGCCTTCCAAGTACCACGCCTGGCTGATTTTTTGATTTATTGTAGAGATGAGGTCTTGCTGCCCCAGCAGGTCTCAAACCCATGGGCTCAGGCAATCCACTCACCTCAGCCTCCCAAAGGCGTGGGATTACAGGCTAAGCCACCAAGCCCGGCTGTTGTTATTTTAATGTGCCACAGCACTCACCTGCACATACAGATAGCCATTCGATGGTAGAGTTCGTGTCACCCAGCATTCCAGGTTGGAAGACATTTTTTAAGTGTGAGAATTTACAGCAGAATGAACTGTGAAACAAGTCACACTTGTATTTGTTCTGTAATTGAAACATTGCAATGTTTTTATCAAAGGAAAAACAGAGAGGCTTCAGTCAGGCCACTTCATGGGCCCAGCAACCCCACCACATCTAAGCAATCTGCCCTCTCACTTCTTATATAAGTCATGCTGCCTCCAGGCACATAGGAAGCAAAACATTTACTGGAGTTGAGCCATTACCCAACAAATATGAACAGGCAGATGCTGTAGACCTCACCAACACCAGTCTCATACTTCTGTGGGGGTAAACTGAGGATGAGAACAGAGTCCTTTGGGTTATAATGCTGGGAGCCCAGAAAAACATCTAAGGTAGCAAGATAACAGAAACCTGAAATTTAATCTTGGGTACTAACCCCAAGCAGTTGATGTTAGCTACCTGGACACTGGGCTGACAAGGATTCTGAGGTCGCATCAGGACTCCTCGTAATAAGGTGCAAGATCAATTCGTGATGTCTGCCTAGGGTGCGGAATGGGAAGTGGTGATACATGGGCAAGGTAGCTGCCATTCGGGCTGAGGACTCAGCTGCCATGATGGAGATTCACAAGGAGGATTGGCTCGACAATGGAGAGCCCTGGGCCTCCCTGGCCTTCATTTCTGGACTCTTGTGCAGATGCATAGCCTTTTCAAACCTTGACCAACTTGTATTAGCTCATTTAGCCCCCGGTACATGCAGCAACTTGGATGGCTCACAGATACTGAGTAAAGGACATCAGATACAAAAGCCTGTATGATTCCATTTATACGAAACTCAAAAACAGACAAAACTAATCTACAGTTCTGTCTGTTTTGTACCTCCAGGGGAGGCACAGGCCAGAAAGAGGACCCTCTGAGATGCTGACAGGTTCACTAGCAGGATCCAGTGGTGTTTACATGGGTGTATACAAACTCATCTGTCTTTCTACCAACTTTCTACTTAAGAACAGTGCCCTTTACAAACCTTATGTCCCTGACTAAATACATTATATCACAATTTTAAAACATGCCTGGTAAGATCAGCAATAGAAGCATTCAGTTTTTATTTATTTGCACTCCAGCCTGGGAGACAGAGTGAGACTCCTACTCAAAAAACTACATAAATAAAGTGAGAGTAGGCATCCTTGCCCTATTCCTGATCTTAGGAAATCCCATCTCGGTCATCCATCAAAGCCCCATGAAATAAGCATTACTATACCACTTCCCTTTTACAGCTGAGGAAACTGAGGCCCAAAGAAGTATGATGTCAGCTACTGGAATGCTGGGGCGAGAAGAACTTTGAGGCTGCATCAGGACTCCTCGTAGTAAAGTGCCAAGATCAATTTGTGATGCCTATCTAGGGTGTGGGATGGGAAATGGTAATACATGGACAAGGTTACATGATTAAAAATACCCAGCCATACATTTGTAACCTTCTCTGAAAACATGTCAAGAAAAGCTTAATTGGTAAAGACCTCAATTATTATGAAACTTGGTCTCATAAAATTATACCAAGTTAAGCACAGAAGACTTTGCTGATTTTTAAAATAACAAATAGACACTGGGTTTCACTTTGTTGCCCAGGCTGGTCTCGAACTCCTGGCCTCAGCAATCTTCCTGTCTCAGCCTCCAAAAGTGTTGGGATTACAAGTGTGAGCCACCACACCCGGCCATCTCCTGAGTTTTAGTTGTAAAAGACAATTCGATTATATCTAATATCCTCTCCTGATTAAAAAAATATACTCAACACACTAGGAATAGGAGAGAATTGTTTGACCTGATAAAGAGCATCTATGAAAAACTCACAGATATCCTACTTAATGGTGAAAGACTAAAAGTTTCCCCCTAAGATCAGGAATAGGGCAAGGATACCTACTCTCACCACTTTACTTATGTATTTTTTTGAGTTGGAGTCTCACTCTGTCTCCCAGGCTGGAGTGCAATGGCATAGTCACAGCCACTGCAGCCTTGACCTGCTGGGCTCAGGTGATCCTTCTGCCTCAGTCTTCCAAGTAGCTGGAACTACAGGTACACATCACCAAGCCCAGCTAATATTTTTGATTTATTGTAGAGATAAGATCTCACCAAGTTGCCCAGGCTGGTCTCAAACCCAGGGGCTCAGGTAATCACCTCAGCCTCCCAAAGTGCTAGGATTATAGGCATGAGCCACTGAGCCCAGCCATCACCAATTCTATTCAACACAGTACTGGAAGTTCTTACCAGGCAATTAGGAAAAAAAAAAAAAAGACATCTAGATTGAAAAGAAAGAGGCAAAACTAGCCAGATGTGGTGGCTCTTGCTTGTAATCCCAGCACTTCAAGAAGTAGAGACGAAAAGATTGCCTGAGCCCATGGGTTCGAGATCAGCCTAGGCAACATGGTGAAACCTCATCTCTACAATAAATCAAAAAAACTAGGCAGGTGTGGTGACACACACCTGTAGTTCCAGCTACTTGGAAGGCTAAGATGGAAGGATCGCCTGAGCCCAGCAGGTCATGACTGAGGTGGCCATGAGCATGCAACTGCACTCCAGCCTGGGCAACAGTAAGACACTGACTCAAAAAAAAAAAAAGGAGCCGGGCTCAGTGGCTCAGCCTGTAATCCCGCGCCTTTGGGAGGCTGAGGTGAGTGGATTGCCTGAGCCCGTGGGTTCGAGACCCGCCTGGGCAACTTGGCGAGACCTCATCTCTACAATAAATCAAAAATTAGTCAGGCGTGGTAGCGCACACCTGTAGTTCCAGCTACTTGGAAGGCTGAGGCAGAAGGATCACAGGAGCCCAGCGGCCACTGCACTCCAGTCTGGGCGACAGAGTGAGTGAGACTCCAACTCAAAAAAAAAAAAAAAAAAGGAAGTAAAACTATTTATATTTGCAAATGACATTATCTGATATACAGAAAACCCTAAAGAATACACAAAAAGCTATTAGAGCTAAAAACAATTCAGCAAAGCTGCAGAATACAATATCAACACACAAAAATCAGTTGTATTTCTATACATTAGCGATGAACCATCTGAAAATGATATTAAGAAAACATTCCTGAGCCAGGCTGGGTGGCTCAGCCTGTAATCCCAGCACTTTGGGAGGCTAAGGTGAGTGGATTGCCTGAGCCCGTGGGTTCAAGACCCACCTGGGCAACTTGGCGAGACCTCATCTCTACAATAAATCAAAAATTAGCTGGGCGTGGTAGCACGTACCTGTAGTTCCATCTACTTGGAAAGCTGAGGCGGAAGGATCGCTGGAGCCCAGCAGGTCGAGGCTGCAGTGGCCACTGCACTCCAGTCTGGGCGACAGAGTGAGACTCCAACTCAAAAAAAAAAAAAAAAAAAAAAAGAAAACATTTCTGGCTCTCTGCTCCTCCCATTTGACGGACAGCCATATCTCTTGTGCAGCACCAGCTGCATCCTCAAGACACCATGGTGAAACTGAAGGCCCAAGAGAATGGATTTGGCCATACTAGGCACCTGGTCACCAGGACTGCTTTTAACTCTGGCAAAGTGGATAGTGTCGCCATCAACAACACCTTCATTGACCTCAACTACATGGTGTACATGTTCCAGTACAACTCCACCCATGGCAAGTTCCATGGCACCATCAAGGCTGAGAATAGGAAGCTTGTCATCAAGGGAAATCCCATCACTATCTTCCAGAAGCAAAATCCTACCAAAATCAAATGGGGCAATGCTGGGGCTGATTACATGGTGGAATCCACCGGTGTCTTCACTACCTTGGAGAAGACTGGAACTCACTTATGGGGAGAGCCAAAGGGTCATCATCTCCCCGCCCCCGACATCCCCACGTTTGTGATGGGGGTGAACCACGAGAAGTACCAGAACAACCTCATGATTGTCAGCAACACCTCCTGCACCACGAACTGCTTAGCTCCCCGGCCAAGGTCATCCACGACAACCTTGGCATCGTGGAGGGACTGATGACCACCTTCCATGCCATCACTGCCTCCCAGAAAACTGTGGATGGCCCCTCTGCAAAGCTGTAGCAGGACCCTCCAGAACATCATCCCTGCATCCACCTGCACTGCCAAGGCTGCGGGCAAGGTCATCTCTGAGTTAAACAGGAAGCTCACAGGCATGGCCTTCCGTGTCCCCACCGTCAATGTGTTGATCGTGGACCTGACCTGCCATCTGGAGATACCCGCCAAATATGATGACATCAAGAAGGTGGCGGAGCAGGCATCTCAGGGCCCCCTCAAGGGCATCCTAGGCTACAGTGAGCTCCACATTGTATCCTCCAACTTTAACAGTAACACCCACTCTTCCACCTTTGATTCCGAGGCTGGCATAGTCCTCAACAACCACTTTGTCAAGCTTATCTCTTGGTACAATGAATTTGGCTACAGCAACAGGGTGGTGGACCCCCTGGTCCACATGGTCTCCAAGGACTAACAACCCTTGACCACCAGCCCCAGCAACAGCATGAGAGGAAGAGAAGCCCTCAGCTGCTGAGGAGTCCCTGCCAAACTCAGTCCCCAGCCACACCAAGAGTCTCCCTTTCTCACAGTGTCCATGCCAGGACCCCCGAAGAATTGGGGGGAACCTAGGGAGCCCCACTTCATCATGTGCCATCAATAAAGTCCCCTGTACTCAGCCAAAAAAAGAGAGAAAGCATTTGTATTTACAGTAGCATGAAAAATAATAAGATACTTAGGAATAAATTTAACCAAGGAAAGGGAAGACTTGTACTTTGAAAAGTACAAAACCTGTCAAAAGAAATTAAGGAAGACCTAAGTAAATGGGAAAACATTCCATGTAATGAGTTGAAGGACTTAATATTAAGACAGCAACACTCTCCAAATTGATCTACAGATTCAGTGCAACTCTATCAAAATCTGAGCCACATTTTTTTTTAACAAATGGACACTTCCTAAAACTCATGGAATTGCAAGAGACACTGAATTATCAAAACAATATTTATTTTTTGTTTGTTTATTTTAGAGACAGTATTTCACTCTGCTGCCCAGGCTGGAGTACAATGATGTAATCATAGCTCACTACAGCCTACAACCTTGAACTCCTGGGTTCAAGCAATTCTCCCACTTCAGTCTCCCGAGTAGCTGGGACTACAGGCACGTGCCACCATGCTAGTTTAACCCACTACTCTATGATCCTCAATTAGTGTGGTAGGAGAATCATGGCTCCCAGAGATGTCTGTGCCCTAATCCCTAGACTATACCCAGACTTTGCTGATGGTATGACGTTAAGGACTTTGAGATGGGGAGATGATCCTGGATTAGCCAGCTGGGCCCAATGTAATCCCAGGAAGGAACCAGGAGGGTCAGACTCCTCAGAGACTGCAAGATGCTACCTTTCTGCCTGAACAGCAAAACTAGCTACAAGCCAAGGAATGCAAGTAGCTTCTAGAAACTGGAAAAGGCAGTGGAACAAGATTCTCCCATGTTCTATGTGCTCCAGAAGAAATACAGCCAAGCATTTTACTTTAGTCCAGTGAGAACATCAGACTCTAATCTCCAGAACTGCAAGATAATAAATTTGTGTTGGTTTAAGCCACTGAGTTTGTGGTACTTTGTTACAGCAGCAATAGAAACCTAACACACTTCCTCATTAGTCTTTCCACCTCCATCCTTCCCCTTCCAGCTCATTCTCCACATGCAACCATGGGGGTCCTTTAAAAAATATGTGTCAGATCCAGTCACTGGACTGCTCACAATTGCCTCATGGCTCTCCGTGTCCCTCAGAGTAAAAGCCAAAGTTCTCAAGTCCCTACAAGATGTGTCATGATCCTCCCGTCCCCACCCTGCCCTCCTCCTGACGCCTCACTCCAGTCACACTGGCAACCCTGCAGTTCCTCAAACACGCTAGCCCCCACACCCAACTCCAGAACCTCTACTCACCTCTTTTTTTTCCTCACTTCTCTGCAATACGCATCACCTTCCAACATGCATCATTTACTTGCTTTGTCTGTTGTTCATCTTCTGCTTCCTCCACAAGGAATCTCCGCAGATCATTATTTTGCTCACAATGTATCATTCTAACTGAGAGTTTCTATTTCAGCTTTTGAGAAATGGTTTTAAGCCTTTTTCTCTCTTAGCCTACATTTTGAAGATTTTTTTTCCTTTCTTTTACTCTTGGCTTGCCCTCATAAAATGAGCACATACCCATTAATCAAATTGTGCATTTGCTTGAGAAATTTCAGAGGCTGACTCTGGACTAACAGAGCATGGGGACTCCACAGCAGAATTGACCATTGTTCAGAAGTCGCTTCAAGGTGATTAAGCTACAAACTGGGCCAGGTGCGGTGACTCAGCCTGTAATCCCAACACTTTGGGAGGCCAAGGCGAGAGGACTGCCTGAGCCCGGGGGCTTGAGACCAGCCTGGGCAACTTGGTGAGACCTCATCTCTACAATAAATCACAAAAACTAGCCAGGCTAGTGGTGGCATGCGTTTGTAGTTCCAGCTACTTGGAAGGCTGAGGCGGAAGGATCGCCTGAGTCCAGCAGGCTGAGGCTGCGGTGGCCGTGAGCGTGCCACACTGCACTCCAGCCTGGGGGACAAAGAGAGACTCCAACTCAGGAAAAAAAAAATCTACAAACTGGCCATAATCGGAAAGGTATCAGATAGTTCTCCAGGTGGACAACAATTTAAGACAAACATGGAAGCAAGACCAGCTCCCTGTGCCACTCCCAGATACTTCTCATTGCATTCTTTCCCTTTAAAATCCCCTATCCTCAGCCTAAAAGGCACTTTTTTTTTCTTTGAGGCATAAGCCTGGCCATTTTCCCAACTGCTGGCTTTTGGAATAAAATCACTTCCCTTTCACTACATCTTGTGCTTGTTTATCCCAGCTTATTATCGACAAGTAGCCAAGCTTCCTGTCGGCAGCATCGTCAATGCCTGGAACTTTGCCTGGCACGTAGGTGTGCCAGTGATGTGTAAGATGAATACATGAATGAGTAAACGAACGGCCTGACGCAGCATGACCTGGGAGGCAGCTTTGCCATAAGACCTTGGACACTGGGCGTGGTGGCTCACGTCTGTAATCCCAGCACTTTGAGAGGCAGAGGCTAGAGGACTGCCTGAGCCCACGGGTTCAAGACCAGCCTGGCAACATGGTGAGCCCTTGTCTCTACAATAAATCAAAAATTAACGAGGTATGGTGGCACAGGCCTGTGGTTCCAGCTACTTGGAAGGCTGAGGCAGAAAGATCACCTGAGCCCAGCAGGTCAGGGCTATGGTGGCCATGAACATGTCACTGCACTCCAGCCTGGGCAACAGTGAGACTCCGATTCAGAAGAAAAAATAAAAGACGTTAGACAAGACCTTTTCCCTCTCTGGGCCTCGGTTTATTCCGATTCAACAAAGGGCCCGCAGCCCTGAAGTTGAGTCTTGGCCTTTGGCTGCAGGGTTCTGTGTGTAAGTACACCTCAGCAGGTAGGCACTCATCCCCGTTCTTGAGGTAGTGTCTAATACTCTCCCTGATCACCACCCTTCGGGCCCTGAAAGGCTTGGAAGGGGGACACTTGCTGGCAACTAGGGGGTTGTGAGCAGCTGTAGCTGCCACCTTCATTCCTCCCGCTCAAGGGAGACAAAACTGGTCCAACCAGTTCTCCGGAGCCACAGGAACACCTGCTCTGTCAACCAAGACTTGCAAGCCACCGCCTCAGTCATCTGTCTCAGATATGCCCTGCTCCCTCTTCCGCCAAAGGTGCTCTTTACATCAGACATCACTTCCCAGGACTCTGGGTCAGCCACTTCTCAGCCTGTACAGCAGATTCTCACTAGGAAGACTTACCCTCAGACTCCCTGGGGTGGGAGGAGGGGATGGGCAAAGTGGGTGTTGTTCTCTCACAGTGCTGTTGTGCGTTCAACAGATAGTGATGGCCAGTTCCTAGAAGTTCGAGGCACTCTAGACAGACACCAGTGGATGAAGCCCACAGATGCCCTTGCCTTTGTGGGTCTTTTGTTCCTAATGAGGTCAAGAGACAATAGACAAATGTCTAATATAATGTCAAGGGTGATGAATAAAAATAAAACAGTATAAGGAACTAGAGAATAACGGGGTGGGGCCTGTTTTAGACAGATTGGCCAAGGAAAGCCTCTCTGAGGAAAAGACTTCTGGACAAAGGTGGATAGAGGCAGTCAGCCCACCCACCATACGAGTCTGTAAAGAGCATTCTAGACAAAGGAAACAGTGAGTGTAAGGGCCCTGAGGCAGGAATTAGCTTGTATGATGGAATAGCGCCAAGAAGGCAGGTGTGGCTGGAATGAAGGCAGAGGAAGAAAGAGTGGCGGAAGACAACGTTCAAGAGTAGACAGGGGCCACATCACATGGAGCCTGGAAATCCACAGGGAAAGCACTGGGGAGGTGTTCAACAGGAAAGTAGTGTAATCTGATTCAGGCTCTAGAAAGATCCTTTGAGCTGCTCTCAAGAGAGACTGTAGTCGGGTGTGGTGGCTCACATCTGTAATCCCAGCACTTTGGGAGGTGGAGGCAAGAGGATTACCTGAGCTCAGGAGTTCAAGACCAGCCTGAGCAACATGGCAAGATCTTGTCTCTACAATACATCAAAAAATTAGCTGGGTGTGGTAGCACTCCCTGTGGCTCCAGCTACTTTGGAAGGCTGAGGTGGAAGGATTACCTGAGCCCAGCAGGTCGAGGCTGCGGTGGCCGTGAGCGTGCCACTGCACTCCAGCCTGGGAGACAGAATAAGACTCCAACGAGAGAGAGAGACTGTGAGGAGGTCCAGGAGAAGGCTGATGAAGTTGTCCATGCAAGAGATACAGTGGCCTGGACCCAAGTGCTGTTGCCAGGGAAGCGAGGGTGATAGGAAGCTAGGAGAAAAGATTCCAAGTAGAGCCCAAACCCATCAGAGCTGGCGAGCACTCCAGAGACCCTAAAGCAAGGCATGGACCTTGCTCCACATGTTCTGGCTGTGAGTCCTCAAGTAGCTTGCTACACTCTGAGCCTCAGTTTCCCCATCTGTAAATGGGCATGATAAGACACCAAGGGGTGTCTTGAGGATTCCAAAATGTGTAAGTAATGCACATAGCATAAAACTCGGCACTAAGTGGCACTCAATACAATCATCCATGACTCAACCCCTCGTATTTGCTGATAGAGAAACAGAGGCCAGCTAGTGTAGAAGCAGAAACAGGTCTGGAAAGGGAAGGGAGGAGAGGAAGCAGGGTTCCTCAAGCCATAAACCCATGGAGTCCAGACAGTAAGATGGGTGAGTCTCGTAAGCGAGGAACATGAAAAACCACGTGGCCCTATCTGGCCATCTTGTTTTCCTATATTTGACAGACAACACAAGTACATTAAACAGCAACTGGAGCACAGCTACAATGTCAGAAACACAGCAGGGGAGAGTGGGAACTGTGGCCACCTGTAATATACATGCCCATATAGAAGGCAGGCTGGCTGGCCCAGCTTAACCTGACTGCGGCACCTCTGTGCCAGATACCCCAATTTTCAGTTGAAGTCAGAAATCCAGATTTGTTTCAATTCTTAGTTACGTTTTCTAATAGTTTCCAGAGTGTAGACAGAACATAGTAAATTGGTACATATGGATCTTGCTATTATCTCACCACTATTTCCAACCCTGACACCATTTCTTTCTTTTTCTCATCCTATCACTCTGGCCAGGCCCCTGACGTAACAGTAGTCATGACTACAGCCATCCTTGTCTTATTTCTGACACAGAGGGAATGTGTTTTACATTTCACCATTGTAGTACGTTTTCAATTTATTTTTAAATGTTGGCTCATTTTTTTCAAACATTGTGAATGCTAAACAGCCTGTCTGGAGGCTGCCACGGGCTGCCAATCCATGATCTCCGCTTCATCTGAATTATTTCCCTGAATTGTGGCAACCTTGTCAGGTAGGCACTGCTATTCTGACATGAGGAAACTGAAGCTCAGAGGGGTGCAGTGGCTTGCCACAGTCACACAACTGGGAAGAGGCAGAGCCAGGACTCAAACCCAGCTCTGCCTGAGGCCAAAGTCTATGTTCTTCCTGGGAGAAGAGTGAGACCCCACATCCCCAGGCAAGCCCCTCTGTATGCTACACACTATTCGGCATTTTGGAGCCCCACGAGGGGCCCTGGAGCAGCTCTGTTGTCAACCTCTGCTATCCTTGGACAAGGTCTTCTCCTCTCTGGGACTCAGTCTCCCTGTCTGCTAACCTGGAAGGGTTCAGCCAAGGGATCCCCAGCACTGTCCCAGCCTCCTCACCAGCAGTCCAACTTGACATATCTTCAGCATTAGACCTAGTCTCGGTGTGTGCCGTATTCTGTGGCCTGGCTCTGCCACTTGCCTTCTGAAGTGACTCTGGGCTGCTTAGCCTCGATGTGGCTGTTTTCTCAACCAAGATGCAAAATGGGATTAAAAGTAGCACTTACCTTAAAGCGTTTGGGACAGTGCCAGGCACACAATAAATGCCTCACAAATGTTAGTTCTCGTGATTACTGGTAAATGTATATGCACGTATACATGGACAAGCAGTAGCAACAGAAATACAACTTAAATAGTTATATAAGGATGGAGATACAATTTTTAAAATTTTCTTTAATGTCACTGATCCTTTTTTATTTTTATTTTTTCCTTTTTTGAAACAGCGTTTTTACTCTGTCACCCAGGTTGGAGTGCAGTGACACTATCACAGCTCACAACAGCCTCGAACTCTTGGGCTCAAGCAATCTTCCTGCCTCAACATAGCAAGTAGCTGAGAACAGAAGTGTGCACCACCACACCCAGCTAATTCTTCTGTCTTTCTGTAGGTGGATCTCACTTTGTTTTTCAGACTTGTCTCAAATTTCTGGCCTCAAGCAATTCTCCCACCTCGGTCTCCCAAAGTGCTGGGATTATAGCCATGAGCCACTGTACCTGGCTTTTTTTTTTTTTTTTTTTTTTTTTGAGTTGGGGGTATCACTCTGTCTCCTAGACTGTAGTGTAGTGGCACAATCCTGGCTCACCACAGCCTCGACCTCCTGGGCTCAGGTAATCCTTGGCCTCAGCCTCCCAAGTAGCTGGGACTACAGGTGCAAACCACCATGCCCAGCTAATATTTTTATTTTTTGTGGAGATGAGGTCTTGCTATGTTGCCCAGGCTGGTCTCAAACTCCTGGGCTCAAGCAGTTCTCTCACCTCAGCCTCCCAAAGTGCTTGGATTACAGGTGTGAGCCACTGTGCCCAGCCCCACTGTTAAAGTTTTAGTAAGGTTCGCTATCTCCCATGACTCTTCCATTATGTAGAGAATAAAGTCCAAGTTCCTTAAGGCAACATTCAAGGCTCTCTCTGATTTGACAGCAGCCTATTTTTCTTTTTTTTTTTTTTTTTTTTTTTGGAGTTGTAGCTTCACTCTGTCGCCCAGGCTGGAGGGCAGTGGCATGCTCACGGCCCCCGCAGCTTTGACCTGCTGGGCTCAGGTGATCCTTCCACCTCAGCCTTCCAAGTAGCTGGAACTACAGGCATGCGGCTAATTTTTGATTTATTGTAGAGATGAGGTCTGGCCAAGTTGCTCAGGCTGGTCTTGAACCCCTGGGCTCAGGCAATCCTCTCACCTCAGCCTCCCCAAGTGCTGGGATTACAGACGTGAGCCACTGCACCTGGCCTGCAACCCCTTATTTCAATAGAGCAATACAGCTAAGGGAACTCGAGGGAGGCTGCACTGGCCTCAGTTCCAGCTCTGCAGCTCATTGGCTGTGTAAGCTTGGGAAGGCAACTTGCCTCTCTGGGCCTCCATTTCGCAACTATAAAATAAGGAAAGTCCTAATACCACCTGATAGTCGGAGGCAATATAACTGTAAATAGCCTAGTCCATGTCCGTCACACAGAACAGGTTTAAACAATTCATGATCATCATTATCTACCTTCTCCTTTGAAACCTCTGGTCACTCTGGACCACTCACTGACCCCAGAACACAGCAGGCCCTGCACAGTCACACCTGGCATGCCTTCTCTGTCCATCCATCAAAGCACTCTGTGCCAGGGCCAAGCTCAAGTGGCCTCCCTCAGAGGAGACCTCCTGTCCGCACCCCTGGCAGTTTGCAAGCTGTTCCACTTACAGACCTTGCCCCCACAAACTCTGTCCTTCCTGCTACAACATACCCTTTGCTGAGGATGTGGAAAGTTGGGCTGATTCTGAGCTGCAGCCCTGGGTCCCAAGACAGATGTCTGAGAGACGTACCAGCCTTCAAAGAAACTCAGTTGCCACACTGACTCAGACAGCTCTGCCATGTTCTGCCTGACCCCTCTACTGTTATGGAGCACTGTGGTCCAGAAGGGTGGCTGTGAAGACAAATGGGGAAACACAGGTCCTCTGCCTCCCACCTAGATGAGCAGGGGAGGGTCGGGGAGTGCTGGATGCAGGGCACTGATGGCCATCCAGATGCCTATCTCAGAACTCCTGGCTTGGTCAGAGCTTGATCTCAAAGGGTTTAGGGTGAAACCAATGATCCTGAATTTCATCGGGTGAGTATAAACCCCTCTCCAGGGTGTGTCCATGGGCCACGTTCTATAATAACTATTCTGGGAGCACAAAACCTGCGTCTACCTTTAAGACCCCTCCATATAAGCCCTCATCGCCTAATTAAAAAAAAAGTCAGGCACCTCTTCGTGGCTAGTGTTTGAGGTCCAGGGGACCCCATGGCCAGCACATGCTTTGGAGTGGAGTGCTGCCACCTAGGGGCTAGGAAAGAGACTGCCAAGGCTGAGGCCTGAGCCGTCTGTACACACACCATGATAACGCTTACTGAGCACTCCCGCACGGGCACCATGCCAAGTCCTTGCACATTTCATCACAATGGATCCCCATGACAACCCGATGAGGAAATACTATCATAAGCACCCCTGTGCAGATGAGGAACACAGGCTCAGAGAGGTGAAATGACCTGCCCAAGGTCACACAGCAAGTACGTGACCACCCTTGAATCTGAAGCCAGATCTGGCTCATAGCTGCATTACTCCCACAACACTTGAGTGCCTCCTAACAGCCTACATCATGGAGAGTTGCCTGAGGACACTGTGAGGACTCGTCTGTGAAAACATCTTGACTAAGGACTCCGGCCATGCCAGGCCTCCTGAAGAGCAGCTGACGAGACGCCTGGAAGAGGGCGGGCAGACCACTCTGTCTTCTCTCTTAGGCTGCCCAACCACCAGCCCAGGCCAGCCAGATTCCAGGCTGCTCGAGCTCTGGGCACCTCTCTTTCCATCATTCTGCCCCTAACCGTAGGCAGCCCCGCTCCAGATCCCAGAAGGCTGCAGGACTTTCTAGCTAGACAGGGAATGCAGGAGGGCGGTGCCAGGCCAACGTTTATGAATGACATTCAAAGGCTTTCTCCTGATGGCTCACTTCCATTGGGAAGGATATCTACTCTGCCTTGGAGGCCCCAGACCCAAATAGGAGCATCAGGTTGGCTCACAGAATAAGTATCCCAAGTCCCTCACTCTGAGGCCTGGATGTAGACAGGCACGGCGAGCATGGCGCACGGGCCCTCAGCCCCAGTCTGCAGCTCTGCCAGTGCCAGGTTGGAGCCTAGCCCCTCCGCATGTCCGGGCACCACCAGGTCAGGCTCCCCACCCACCGTGCCACCCACAACGATGGACAGCACAGCATCTGGCTCTGGGAAGGGTGGCTTGCCCGGCATGATCTGGGGCACGTGTCCAGCCCCCGTGTCCTTCAGCTCCTCCAGCCCCAGTGGCTCAGGCAAGGGTGTCACCACCTTGCGCCCACCACTGCTGCTGCTGCGGGGGGTTGTCCTCCTTCGGGGGGTCCGCCGGGCTGGTAGGTCCTTGTCCTTTTGGGGGCCAAGACGGCAGCGGTGATCTTTGAGGTATTTGTGGCGGGAAAAGCCCTTGGCGCAGCCAGCACAGCGGAACTTGTAGTTGCCCGTGTGGGCACGCTGGTGCTCGGCGAGGTGGGCGTGGCGGCTGAAGGACTTGCTGCACAGGGCACACTTGTGGAGCTTCATGCCTGCGGAGAGGAAGGTCAGGGAGAAGCATTCAGACCCTCATCCTTCCACGGTACCAGGCGGGGGAGCAGAACCCAACCTCTCACCCACGAGCACCCGTGTGACTCGGCCCCAGCTCCCCAGCTTTCACCTCCCGCCTCCCAACCCTTCCTGCTGTGCCAGCCACACCCCTCTCCTCAGATGCTCTCTGTGGCTTCCAGCCTTGGCACTTGCTGCCTCCCTCTGCCTGGTCCAGCCCATTCAGCCCCTAACCCTTAGCTCACTTGTTCAGGTCACCGCCACCCCTCCTCTCTGGTCTGCCTGCTTCACCCGAGCCCCTTCAGACCAGGCCCTACAGGGCAGCACAGCAATGACTACAACATCCCTGCTAAACCCCCATGGCTCCCCAGTTTTGCATGAGCATGGTGCTGTCCACGTGTCCCCTTCATGTCCCAGTGCCACCTTTTCTCTTATCCTGAGCTCCAGCTTCCACCCACCTTCCTGGTCTCAACTCTCCCCACCAGCTCTCCCTTGCTCCCTAGCTGCTCCTTCACCCTGGAAAGCGGTTTCCGAGTTCTCCTCACCCCTCAGGACTCAGCTCTCATGTCTTCTCCTTAGGGGCCTCCCTGATACCCACGCCCTTCCTGCTCTGCCCCATCACCCTTTATTTCCACCTTTGTACTCAGTGTACTGTGCTGTCACATATTTATTTGTTCACTGATTATTCTGGGTCTCCCCCACTAAATGCCAAGCTTCCCCAAGAGGGCCAGGTAGGGTTCTGCCCCTCGGACTCCCTCAAGGCACACTCACTGCCTGATGTGCGATCGGTTCTCAAGAGTCAACTCCAGCCCACACTCACCCTGGGCCAGACACCTTTGCACACACCTTCAGCCCCCTAAGCTTCCCTGGGAGGGAGGCTCAGAGAGGGGCGATGGCTTGCATGAGACCACCCAGCAGGGAAGGGCAGTGCCCAGACTCAGCCCCAGCCCTCCATCTCCAAGCCTTGAGCTACTCTCCCAGTTGTCAGACTCCCTTTAGCCACTGAACCCCTTCTGTAGAGGGGTAGTCTCAAACAGGGGACCTCACCCCTCCCCAAAGGGAATTTCTGGCAATGCCTGGAGACATTTTGGTTGTCACAGCAGTGGGGGGGAGTGCCACTGACACCAGGTGAGTGGAGGCTAGGGATGCTACAAAGTATCCTAGAGGGCACAGGACAAAGAATCATCTGGCCCCAAATGTCAATGGGGCCAGGCTGAAGAACCCTGTTCTAGACAAGCCAGCATGTGAAAGGCCATGCAGGCTGCTCTGGGAGCACCTGGAAACAGGAGTGGTTTGGAGACCCCCACCCTGCCCTACTGGGAAGCTGCCTGGAACATCTTAGGCCCAGTTGCTATCTGATCCCCCTCCATAGATCCACACCTCTATCAGGCCAGGCACAGCTCTGACATATTATTTCCTCTTGGCTCAGCTTCCCCTGGGATTGAGGGACTGGGTCTGAGTAATCTCCATTCACCCTACAGTTCTCAACACAGGCCTGGCTTAGAGACCACATGTGTGAACATCTGTTGGCTGGAATGTGCCAGGCCGGAAAAACAAGCCTCATGGGATGTGTCTGCCCTATCTCCTCCTGGCAGATCTCTTCCAGGGAACTTAAGCTGAACCAGCCCCTCCTGGCAAGCCCATAAGCCCCTTACCCGAGTGGGAGAGGATGTGAGCCTTCAGTTTGTCCGGCCGGTTGAACTCCTTACTGCAGCCTGTGTGTGTCCTAAAACCCAAAGCCACAGTCAGGAGAGCTCACCAAGCTTAGGACCCTCCTGCTGGCCCCTCCACTAGCCCTGGGCATGAGTGATCCCCTTGTCTGCCCTAAGGGCTGGGCAAGGAAGCGGGTGGGAAGTGAGGCAGGCAGGACCCAGGACAGGATGAAAGGAGAGCGGTCTTCCATCTTCCTCTCCCACCTTTCCTGGTGGTCCCTCTGGGGAACCGATGCCCCCACCCCCTGCATGGCAGTTGCTACTCACGAGAATGGGCATTTGTACTTCTTGAAGGGTTCATGGATCAGCATGTGTCTCTTCAGTTTGTCCTTGCGGTTGAATGCAGATTCACACACTGAGCACTTGTAGGGCTTCTCACCTGCAGGAGACACAGACAGGGAGAGTGAGCATCCCACAAGAAAGAGTCTGAATATAGGGCACAAGGGTCCCCACTGGGACCCTTGGGGCAGCAGCTCCTCTAGGGAGGTAGCCTGGGAGAATACAGCCTCTCTTGTTTCTCATGACTATTTTGCCAGAAAGAAGAGGGGACTATTGTGTGCAGGGGGGGGTCAAAAGAGGCCTCTTTGATGAGGAAACATGAGGAGAGACCTGAAGTGGCAAGGGAATCGGCTGCATGGAAATCTGGAAGGGGGTCCGAGGCTAGAGGAAGAGCCAGTGCAAGGCCCAAGGTAGGAGCACTCTGCGGGTGCCTGAGGAACAACTGGGCAGCCAGTGTGGCTGGAACAGAGGCCTTGGGGAGAGGACCAGGCGGTAGGTAGGTCAGCAAGGCATTCAGGCCTATGCGAGCATCTGGAAGGCCAGGCCAAGGACTTCTGCTTTTCCTCTGAGCCAGATGGGAGACTGCCAGAGGGTCTAAGCAGAGAAGGGACAGGGTCTGACAAGATTTTAACAGGCACTCCCTGGCTGTGTCCAGAGAACAGACAGAGGGAGGAGAGGGTGAAGGCTGGCATGATATGACAAACGGGAAGTGTTGAAGGTTGGTATGAAACAGGGAGGATCCTTGGGAAAGCAGACTTTCCTTGTTGGGAAGGCAGACTTGGCAGCCCTTGCTAATGGGCTGGTGTGGGATGTGAGCGGAAGAGTCTGAGGTGTGGCCAGAGTGGCAGGGTGGGCGGCCACAGAGTCCACCTTGGAGGAAGGGGACCAGAACTTATCTAACCGAATCCTTGCCACAAACCAGGAGGTAAGTGCCACCGCGATCTCCATTTTACAGATGAGAAGTTCGGAGAGCGAAGTGACTTGCCCGTGGTCTGCACCCAGTAGCTGAGGGAACTAAGATTCTGCCCAGCAGTCTGGTCCAGAACCCACGTGAGCTACCCAGATCTCACTGTTGCTGAGCCCCAGCCTGGGGGACAAAGGGGAAGAAGGGGACCTCTCACCTGATAAGAGCCAGGGGTCACCTGAGGAGCCCATGGGAAATCAAGGGAGGATGGTGACCTGTGGGGTCACAACCTGCCTTTGGAAAAGGGCTGTTCCTGGGCTGCTATGATTTCCTGCCATTATTTCTCTCTGTTCTCTCTCTGGAATGAATAAAGTACTTTTGAAAAACGCCAACCCTGTTGATTATGGAGATTCTGGTCCTTACAATGGAATGCTCTGCGGTAATTAAAAAGATGAAGGTCAGTCTGTGTTTCCTGATCTGGAAAGATCTCCTGGACATACCACTTTCTTTCTCATAGGAGAGAAAGCAAGCCAAACAACAGCTTAACAGTCTCATTTATGTTAGGAAAATAATGCAATCCCCACACCCCAAAAAAGTCCTAGCCATGTGTGTTTGTATACACACCAAAGATGCAGGGAGAAAGAGGAGGTGGCGAGGAGATGTGCCAAATTGTCAGAAGCAATTAGGATTTGAAGGGAGAATTTAACATTTTACTTATGTGCTTTTTTTTTTTTTAATTTGGAGTTTCACTCTGTCACCGAGGCATGAGTGCAGTGGCATGAACAGCTACTGCAGCCTAGAACCACTAAACTCAGGCAATCTTTCTGCCTCAGCCTTCCAAGTAGCTGGGACTACAGGCTTGTGCCACCACACCTGGTTAATTTTTTTTTTAATTGTAGAGACACGGTCTCGCCAAGTTGCCCGGGCTGGTCTCAAACTCCTGGGTTCAGCAATCCTCTCACCTCAGCCTCCCAAAGTGCTGGGATTACAGGAGTGAGCCACCGCAGCCAGTCTATGTGCTTCTTTAGTAAGAACAATTGGCAATATCTATCAAAATTGTAACACATATATGCTTTTTCTTTTTTTTATTGTGGTAAAATATACATAACAGGTAGAGCTCAGTGGCTCAGTCTCTAATCCCAGCACTTTGGGAGGCCAAGGTGAATGGACTGCCTGAGCCCGTAGGCTCAAGATCAGCCTGGGCAACTTGTCAAGACCTCATCTCTACAATACAAAATTACCCAGTCATGGTAGCATGCACCTGTAGTTCCAGCTACTTGGAAGGCTGAGGTGGAAGGATTGCCAGAACCCAGTAGGTCGACGTTGGGGTGGCCGTGAGTGTGCCACTACACTCCAGTCTGGGCAACAGAGTGAGACTCCAATTCAAAAAAATATATACATACATAACATCCATTACTTTAACCACCTTAAGTGCACAGTTCAATGGCAGTAAGTATATCTGCATTATTGTGCAACCATCTCTAGAACTTGTTCATCTTCACAAACTGTAATTCAGAGGCTCAAGGCCGTAATCCCAGCACTTTGGAAGGCTGAGGCAAGAGAATTGCCTGAGTCCAGGGGTTTGAGACCAGCCTGAGCAACTTGATGAGACCTCGTCTCTACAATAAATCACAAAAACTAGCTGGGCATGGCGACATGTGTCTGTAGTTCCAGCTACTTGGAAGGCTGAGGTGAAAGGATCGCCTGAGCCCAGCAGGCCCAGGCTGTGGTGGCCGTGAGCATGCCACTGTACTCCAGCCTGGGCAACAGAGTGAGACTCCAATTTAAAAAAAAAAAAGACACTACTGTCCATCTGAGACAAGAGGGGAGTTTATTTTTATATATGTGCTTTAGCACTGTCAAGGATTTTCTTCTCAGGTTTTCAGGTTTTCTCAATCTTTAGATCCTTTTCAAATAAAAAATTCAGTTTGAGCAATATGGCAAGACCTCGTCAAAAATAAAAAAATTAGCTGGGAGTGGTGGTGCACACCTGTAGTCCCAGCTACTCGGGAGGTTGAGATGGGCAGATCACTTGAGACCAGGAGTTCAAGGCTACAGCGAATTATAATCGCACCACTTCATTCCAGCCTGGGCAACAGAGTAAGACCTCGTCCCAAAAAACAAAGAACCAGTTAATTAGCCAGGCATGATGGTGTGTGACTATAGTTCCAGTTACTCAGGAGACCTAGGTGAGAGGATTGCTTAAGCCCAGGAATTCCAGACCAGCCTGGGCAACATGGCGAGACCCCTATCACAAGGAAAACAACAACAATAAAGCAGTTAAATAAATTGTTACCTAATAAAATAAACACTTAAAGATTAAAAGAAAATAAAATGTCAATGTGCCTCAACTAGGGAACTAAGAAGAGGTTTTATCCAGGTTTGAGCGGGACTTTTACAGTGAGCAGAGCCCCAAGCCCCGGGGGCGGAATCAAGAGTCCCCTCACACCAGGTGGAGGTCCCAACTTCCCTGCATGCAGCCACTTCTGTAGCTCATCCTGACTTGTACCCCACATCTCTAGAGCACAATAAAATAAATTAGTAAAACAAAATAAGAGTCTCTCCACAGCCCCCAGGTCTCCTTTCTGCTTAGTGGTGGTGGGAACCCCTTGCTCGGGAGTGAGACCAGGCAGGTGGGAAGGAGAAGGCGATGGGAGGAGGACCGAATGAGGGGGTGAGGGGCTAGGAGGGGGGCAGACAGGCGGTCCGAGGGAGACAGGGCGGGGGAGGGGCTGGAGGGGGGCGGGGAGGGGCACTGGAAGGGGATGGGAGAGAGGTCGACAGAGCCAAATGGGGATGGGAAGAGGGACAGAGAAAGGGAAGAGAGGGCTGGGGAGGGGTCTGGACAGGAGTGGCTAGGGCAGGGACCCACCTGAGTGGATGTGCGCATGCAGTTTGAGGTAGTGCTCCCGCCGGAAGAACTTCTTACACACCTGGCACTTGAACCTCCCCCCACTGCCGTGGGTGGGCAGGTGACGCCGCAGGTAGCGCTCACAAGGAAACACCTGGCAGGACAGAAGAGTGAGCTTCAGGCTTGACTCTTTTTTTGAGTTGGAGTCCCCCTCTGTAGCTCAAACTAGAGTGCAGTGCCACGCTTACAGCCACCACAGCCTCGACCTCCTGGGTTCAAGTGATCCTTCCACCTTGGCTGTCCAAGTAGCTGACACTACAGGCATGCACCATTATACCCAGCTAATTTTTTGACTTATCAAAGAAATGAGATCTCACCAAGTTGCCCAGATTGGTCTTGAACCCCTGGACTCAGACAGTCCTCTCACTTCCGCCTCCCAAAGTGCTGGGATTACAGGCATGAGCCACCACGCCCGGCCAGGTCTGACTCTTGAGGCCCCCTTCCCTCGCCATCTTCTGAGCTCAGGGCCCCTCGTTTGCAGCCCCTTCCTTTCTGCCTAACAAGGACCAGGGCCCAGGATGCCAGACTCCACTCTTAGAATGTCATGGCTCCCTCCACAAGCCCAGTCAAACATGCCTGCTCAGAGCTTCTGCCCAGGATGTTCTTCCCACCCAAAGGGCCTAGCTCTCATGGTCTGACAAACTTCTACTCAACCTTCAAGACTCAACTCAGATGTCACTGCGTCTATAAAGCCTTCCCTAACTCCCCAGTCCCATGCCAGGCAAGTCAAAGTCTGCCTTCAAATGTCCATGCACAATTTTATGTCAGTATTCGCCCACAGAATGACAGCCCTGTGCTTCTGTGCGCAGCTCCATGAGGGCGGAGAAGGGCTTCCCAGAGAGCACGAGGCAATGACTGACAAGAAAAGGAATGCATGGGAAAATGGACAAATAACCAAAGACATCAATCAATGTTAAGGTGAAAAGAAGCCAGAAAACGCAGAAGCCCAAATCTCCTTCCAATCCAGGCCAAGGAAGAGCATGTATTCATTCATTCACTCTTTCGTTCAATTGGCAGAGCACGGTCAAGGGCACAGACCCAACTGCCCCACTACTTACTAGCCCCATCATTTTCTTACTGGGTGACCTTTCTGTGCCTTGGTTGCCTCTACTATATAATGGGGTTAATAACTGTACCTACTTCTGGGGTATAAATGATTAATTCACATAAAAAGCTCAGAACAGCAGTTGGCTCACGGTTCTTGTTTAATTCACAATAGCTTTTACTTGGACCACAAATTTCAAAGCTCAAAATTAGGCTATATAATTAGGGACATCTAGAATGAGACCGAAGTGAAACCAGGACTATCCTAGAAAATCTGCCACATAAGGCTGTAAGAAAAGCAGAATGAAGAAACAAGCTAAACACACCAGGAGGATGCAATCAGCAAAACCCAGACAATAGGAAGCTCCATAGGACCAATGACCCAGCTTCTTCAACAAATAAATTAATAGGAAAAAAAAAAGGAGCAATGGTAGAGGAAGTTGCAGATAAATAGAAATTTTTGTTGTATCAATCAATCACAATCTATGAACCTGATTCAAACAAACTTTACAAAAATTATGATGCTCTGAGACAACTGGACATTGGAACACTTCTAGATATTTGACACGCTTTAGGAACAGGCTTAAGTGAGGGCATCCAGAGTCATGGAAAAGAAGAACCAATAACAAGGATAATTATATATGTCAGGAAGTTGGGAGGCTGTTCAGACCCTGGGTCTGACCCCTGGCGGGCCTCAGCCCATGGTGGCCATGTCCGGCCAGGCTCAGCAGCCGCCCCAGCATGGCCACATCTGGAGTGTGATGGCAAGATGGGCCAGGCTGAGCTTACTCTTCAAAGACACTGCATCATATGTGGCGGTGCCCTCATGCCCTGCCTGCGTGTGCTGGGGCAGGAGGGGAAAAGGAGAGGGTGAGGTGTTCACCCACCACCCCTTACCCTTACTATGGCCAGGACTCTGGGAAATAAGGCAGTGGCACCCACCTTCTGGCAGTGCGGGCAGGGGAAGTTGTGAGTGGCAGTCTGCAGGTGGTGTTCCAGGGCCTCGGGGGTGGAATATTTGTTGACACATTTGACACACCTAAGTGGGAAGGAGCAGGAGAAGTGAGAGAGAAGACCCAGCAGGCATGGGAACAAGGCAAGAATCTCACACATAATCCATTCTCAAATCCATCCACTCTTTTTTTTTTTTTGAGTCAGAGTCTCACTCTGTCACCCAGGCTGAAGTACAGTGGCATGTTCATGGCTGCCACAGCCTCGACCTGCTGAGCTCCAGCGATTCTTCCACCTCAGTCTTCCAAACAGGTGGAACTACATGCACGCGCTACTACACCTGGTTTATGTTTTTATTTATTGTAGAGACGAGGTTCCACCAACTTGACCAGGCTGGTGTCGAACACCTGGACTCAGGCAATCCTCTCACCTTGGCCCCCAAAGCGCTGGGATTTACAGGCTTGAGTCACCGCACCTGGCTGTATCCACTCTTCTTGACTGTCACTGCCTCTTTCCTCATCTAAACCACCATCACCTCTTGCTTGGACATGTGCCGGAACTTCCTCACTGGCCACTCTGCCCCTGCCTTGCCCCCCGCAGTCCATTCTCCACAGGGTGGCCAGAGAGCGCCTTGAAAAATGAAAATCAACTGTGTCACACCATTGCTTAAGACTCAGCCTACGAGGTAAGCCCTCCAATGCCCCAGGCCCAAGCCACTCATGCCTCTCAGAGGCATCCCCAGTCATTTCCTATTATGGCACCTAGTTTTATTTTCTTCTTAGCACTTATTATCTGGAATTATTTTGTTTGCTTACTTGACTGTTGTCTGTCCACTAGTAAATGGTTGCTGCCACAGGGACCACATCTTTCCTGTTCACAACCTGCTCCAAGCACCAGTGAGAATCTGTTACATGAAGGAGTCAGACAGGGATCGAGGCCCGGCTCCTTCCTGCCTCTTACCCTCTCAGTTTCCTCATCTGCAAAATGGGTTATGAATCCCAAACAGACCTGCCTGTCATTCATTCTTAAGATTGTCACAGAGTCAAAGGACACAACTGTGGCAAATAGCTCTTACACTGCAAAGCACTATAAAACACGGTCTTTTTTTTTTCATTGTGCTCTGCAGTTTATATAGTCCAATGCCAACCAACAGCCCATCTATATATAGATAGGATGCAGATAACTAGTATGTTGGCACTAAATTAAAATTCCAAATGTATAATATGTTAGATTAACAAGCAGGATCCTATAAAAAGTTACTCAAATAATTACTCTATGGAGGAGTAAAGTACAGGTCCTTCGAATACTTGAAACACCAACAGAAGGTAAACATTAAGAAACTGAAATTTGATGTGTTAAAAGTTGTCTGATTATATTCTGTGATTACACCATTGGCTCAGTTCCCAATTTAATAAGAAGGACTATCTGCCTGTCAATCCAATATTAACTGAGAATTTACTATGTTCGGGATGCCAGAGCTATGGCGAATGCCCATTTTTCACTGAACATTTACCGGAAACCTACTATGTGCTAGACACTGTGTACTAAAGATACAAAGATGAGTAACCCATTGTCCCTGCCCTCAAAGAGTTTACAATCTACAAGAGGAAGATACATAAATAAAAGGAATGTGATAAAGTTGTTTTTTTCATACATTAATTTTTTTATTTTTTTGAAGATGTTACATACTGTCTTCCATATACATACGTCTTCCATAATGGCTGTACTAATTTACAACCCTACTAACAGTGTACAAGGTAAACATGGCCTTTCTTCTTAACATGGCTGTGGCTAACATGCCTTCAAAACAGCAGTTTGAAGCCACAAACCACTCTGAAGGAAGACAAGATGCCACAATCTCTCCATCAGGTAAACCCCCACCAGAAGATGGACTCATTTGCAATGAGACGCCAGTGAGGGATGCCACAGGCAGCAGGACAATTGATACCAAAAGCAGACACAGGGGCTGATCACTCAGGACATGGAAGCAGACTGTGCAGCCCAGGTAGCTGGCCCTGGGGGACCTCCTAGCCCCACTCTGAAACCACACACAAAAAGCCTCCATATGGCAAGAGAGAACAAGGAGGTGGGAGGGAGCAGAGCCACCAAGAGGGCTGAGACCCAACAGGCTGGTGAGACACAAAGAAACAGTATCTCGCAGGCGTGGGGGTGTGCAGGGGGACACAGGTCTGTGTGGTAGGTAGTTTAGCAACAGCCAGGAAGACTAAACTCCCTGCCACAGTCAGCAAGGCAACATCACCAATAATAGGGCAAATCAACACCACACGCCTCTGGGTCCAATACACGGGAAGGACACAGTGTCACATGTGATTCTCCTGCAGAAGTGCACATCCTGGATCTAATCATGTGGTAAAAATCAGGCAAACCTAGACCAAGGACATTCTGCAAAATACCTTGTATATACTCTTCAAAAATGTCATGAAAGACAAAGACAGAATGAGGACCTGTTCCATCTTAAAGGAGACTCAAAAGACATGACAACTGAATGCAACATATAACCCTGGGTTGGATCCTGGACCAGGAAAGCATTTTTTTTTTCCTATAAAGGATGTTACTGCAATAATTGGAAATTTTTGAATGAGCCCCGTAATTAGGTAACAGAACTGTACTGATGTCAATATCCTGATGCTAATAGTTATAGCACTCTGTGCTTATGTAAGAAGCTACTCTTAGCCGGGTTCGGTGGCTCAGCCTGTAATCCCACGCCTTTGGGAGGCCGAGGTGAGTGGATTGCCTGAGCCTGCGGGTTCGTTCGAGACCCGCCTGGGTAGCGAGACCTCATCTCTACAATAAATAAAAAAAACTAGCCAGGCGTGGTAGCGCGCGCCTGTAATTCCAGCTACTCGGAAGGCTGAGGCGGAAAGATCACCGGAGCCCAGCAGGTTGAGGCTGCGGTGGACGGGAACGGCCACTGCACTCCAGTCTGGGCGACAGAGTGAGACTCCGACTCAACAAAAAAAAAAAAAAAGAAGAAGCTACTCTTGTTTTGAGGAAACACTCGCTGATGGCAGGGGTAAAGAGGCCTCTCATTTGCAAACTGCTCTCAAATGCTTCAGAATATGGTAAAGCTAATATGACACAACTCCAACAGCTGGGAAGTCTTGTGAAGAGACATACATGGGGATTCTCTGTACTACTTTCATACCTTTTCTGGGAGTCTAAAAATTATGTCAAAACCAAAAGCTTAAAGAGAACACTCTTTGAACCTGATTGCTCATGATATGGGGAAGTTGATCAGGGTGGATGGGGAATTTTTCACTCTATGTCTTTTCATAGTTTCAAAATAGTACACTGTCTGCACATAAAAATTATCATTATTTTTTATTTTTGTAGAGATGAGGTCTATATTGTCCAGGTTGGTCTTAAACTCCTAGACTCAAGCAATCCTTCTACCTTGGCCTACCAAAGTGCTGGGGTTATAGGCACAAGCCACCATGTGTGGCCATGACAATCATTTTTTGAAGTAGATAATTAATCTTTTTATTTTTATTTATTTATTTATTTTTTGAGTTGGAGTCTCACTCTGTCGCCCAGACTGGAGTGCAATGGCATGCTCCTGGACACTGCAGCCTCGACCTGCTGGGCTCTGGCAATCTTTCTACCTAAGCCTTCCAAGTAGCTGGAACCACAGGAGCCCGCTACCACACCCAGCTAATTTTTGATTTATTGTAGAGATGAGGTCTCACCAAGTTGCCCAGGCGGGTCTTGAACCCACAGGCTCAGGCAATCCATTCGCCTCAGCCTCCCAAAGTGCTGGGATTACAGGCTGAGCCACCGAGCCCGGCCATTAATCTTTTTAAAAACCTCCTTTGATCTTTGACCTGCAAAGTCGTTTCTAGGAACCTGCAAATGAGCAAAAATGTATGTAAAAAATTGTAGCTTGTTGCACTGTTTATATTAATGACAAACTGGAAATAACCTCATTATCCAGCAGTGGTGGATGAAAAAATAAATTACAGTACATCCATGCACACCAGAACACTAAGTAGCTGTTTACAGGATGAAGCAAGTCTATTTGTGCTGACACATGAAGATACTTCAAGTGCATCCGTGTTATGTGGTAATACCCAATGTAGAGCAAGCTCATTAAGTCTCCATCTCTTTGTTGAAAGCTACATAATAGGAAGACAGTGGGATGAATTTTTGTCAAATTCAGTGACTATATTTGAGATCATCTGACTCAAATAGTCTGTGCTATTTATATCTGCATCCATATCTATATGCATATTTATTGCAGATATACATAAAAGGACATATACCAAGAAGTCAATCGTTGAGTGGCAGGGTTGTTTTGTTTTTGTGTAGATTTTTTTTTTCTTCCCTTGTTGGGGGACTTTTTTGAATTTCAGATTCGGGGGTACAAGTACATGTTTGTTACATGGGCGCATTGCCTGCTGGTGAGGACTGGGCTTCAGGTGTCCTACGCTCCAAATAGTGGACACTGTACCTAACAAGAAGCTCCTGAACTCTCACCCCTCCTGCCGCCCCACTTCTAGTGTCCCTGGTGCCTGTTATCTCCATCTCTGTGTACACTTAGCTCCCAAAAGTAAATGAGAACACGAGGTGTTGAGCTTTGTTTCTGAGTCAGTTCACCTAGGATGACATTCTCCAGCTTCACGCTGCTGCAAAGCACATTATTTTTTTTTTTTATGGCTGTGTAGTATTCAATGGTGTATATACCACATTTTCTTTATCCACTCAGTTGTTAATGGGCATTTAGGTTGGTTCCATGATTTCTTTCTTTTTTTTTTTTTTTTTTTGAGTTGGAGTCTCACTCTGTCACCTAGACTGTAGCCCTTGACCTGCTGGGCTCCGGCAATCCTTTCACCTCAGCCTTCCAAGTAGCTGGAACTATAGGCGCGCGCTACCACACCCGGTTAATTTTTGATTTATTGTAGAGATGAGGTCTCACCAAGTTGCCCAGGCAGGTCTCGAACCCGCGGGCTCAGGCAATCCACTCACCTCGGCCTCCCAAAGTGCTGGGATTACAGGCTGAGCCACCGAGCCCAGCCGGTTCCATGATTTCTATTGTGAATAGTGCTGCAATGAACATACGAGTGCAGGTATCTTTCATAGAATGATTTATTTTCCTTAGGGAAAATACTCAGTAGTGAGATTGCTGGATATATTTTATTGTTAGTTGAGAAATCTATTCTCTACTAATTCTATTTTTAGTTGAGAAATCTCCATACTGTTTTCCATAGCAGTTTAATTAGTTTATATTCCTACCAACAGTCTATGAGCATTTCCTCTTCTCTGTACCTACACCAATATCTGTTGTTCTTTGACTCTTTTTTTTTTTTTTGGAGTTGGAGTTGGAGTTTCACTCTGTCCCCCAGGCTGGAGTACAGTGGCATGCTTACTGCCACCCCAGCATCGATCTGCTGGGCTCAGGTGATCCTTCTGCCTCAGCCTTCCAAGTAGTTGGAACTACAGGCACATGCTATCACGCCTGGCTCATTTTTTATTTATTGTAGAGATGAGGTCTCGCCAAGTTGCCTGAACTGGTCTCAAACCTGCAGGCTCAGGCAATCCACACACCTCGGCCTCCCAAAGTCCTGGGATTACAGGCTGAGTTACCAAGCCCAGCTATTCTTTGGTTCTTTAAGAATAGCCATTTAGCTGGGCTCGGTGGCTCAGCCTGTAATCCCGCGCCTTTGGGAGGCTGAGGTGAGTGGATTGCCTGAGCCCGTGGGTTCGAGACCTGCCTGGGCAACTTGGCGAGACCTCATCTCTACAATAAATCAAAAATTCACCGGGCGTGGTAGCGCACGCCTATAGTTCCAGCTACTTGGAAGGCTGAGGCGGAAGGATCGCCGGAGCCCAACAGGTCGAGGCTGCGGTGGCCGGGAGCAGCCACTGCACTCCAGTCTGGGCGACAGAGTGAGATTCCAACTCAAAAAAAAAAAGAATAGCCATTTAGGCCGGGCCTGGTGGCTTAGTCTGTAATTCCAGAACTTTGAGAAGCTGAGGTGAGAGGACTGCCTGAGCCCGTGGGTTTGAGACCAGCCTGGGCAACTTGGTGAGAACTTGTCTCTACAACAAATAAAAAAATTAGCCGGGTGTGGTAGTGTGCGCCTATAGTTGTGGCTACTTGGAAAGCTGACGCAGAAGGATCACCAGAGCCCAGCAGGTCGACGCTGGGGTGGCTGTGAGTGTGTCACTGCACTCCAGCCTGGGTGACAAAATGAGACTCCAAATCAAAAAAAAGAAAAAGAATATTCATTTTGACGGTATAAGGTGATATCTCACTGTGGTTTTCATTTGCATTTCTCTGATGATTAGTGATGTTAAGCAGTTTTTATGTTTGTTGGCTGCTTATATGTCTTCCTTTAAGTTCAAATTTTTATTAATAACACTGGCACAAATACATAATTCCTTATAATTATATAGCATTTTAAAGTTTTAGAGGAACTTTCGGCCAAGTGTGGTGGCTCAAGCCTATAATTCAGGCACTTTGGGAGGCCAAGGTGAGAGGACTGCCTGAGCCCAGGGCTTTGAGACCAGCCTGGGCAACTTGGCAAGACCTCATCTCCACAATAAATCAAAAAATTAGCCGGGCCTGGTGGCATGTGCCTGTAGTTCCAGCCACCTGGAAGGCTGAGGCAGAAGGATCACCTGAGCCCAGCAGGTTGAGACTGCAGTGGCCGGAAGTGTGCCACTGCCCTCCAGCCTGGGTGACAGAGTGAGACGCCTACTCAAAAACATAAATAAATAAATAAATAAATAAGTAAATAAAATAAGAAATGAAGTTTTGGAGGAACTTTCACATATATCAATTGAACCTTACAATGTCCCTGTGAGGTGGCAGGGTAGGTGTCATCTTCCTATTAGTGAGAGAACGAGGCTAAGAGGTGAAGTAGGTCACAGTGGGTACATGACGGAGCCAGGACTAGAACCGAGGCCTTCTGACATACAGCCTCACTGAGACATTCAAGTAATAACATCCTATGCTACGTAATGAACATTTCTCTCCTAATGTTCATCATATCTGTTTTTATAAGTTTTATCTGTTTTTATATCACCTTTCCTTAATATCCAAAAGCACTCAAATTGTGATGAGACATTTCTTCCCTGTTATTAGTCTATTTCTCAGACGTACCAAGCACCTTTCTACGATGAACCTTATGTTCAAGTTTTGAAGATCTCTGGCTACAAATTCTAAATTATTATATGAAAATTTATTTTAGAAAATTCTGCGAAAGTATGTCAAGTATGTTAAACTTACCTAAACTAAACAACAGCAACAAAAAACAGATCTGTCTATAATCTTAGAAGATTTGAACTCTTTCCCAGTAAGTTTCTCAGGCATGTATAAATGGAAAATAGGGAAATGTGTTTAGTAACATCACAACATTCCTGGGGAACCTACGCAGAGTACACCTAAGAGCGAGTCACATCACAGTAATTGGTTTTCCATGTTGGTTTTACAGAGAATGGAGAACAAGCAGTGTCTGCTTTCAGGTCTGATCCCAACTTACGTGTGATGTCCTCAGCAACAACCTAGAGAAATGATTACACCAAAAGGAGGGCCCAAGTAGTAGTGATCAAAATATATATGCATATGGTAGAAAAGAAGAAAAAAGCACTTGCTCTTCTGTGGTTCTGTCTAGTCCAGTGTAAATAATCAAAGCAGATTTTAAGCTATAGCATCTCTGTTAAATTTAGAGATGTGAAATATGGTGGAGTTATTAACTAGAAACGCGAGACTGAAAGTGAATGTAGCTGACCCCAAATGATCTACCAAAAGCATGGTAAAGTTCACCAGACATAAAAGGCAAGAGATAAAGTCCGACTGCTCAGGTATGGAGTGAAAAACTAAGAGTAAATGCAAACCCTCAGGTTGGCGTGAACCCCAGAACATCAGACATGTACAGCACGTTCTAAAAATATGAAAATGACACTGAGCCATACTCTCAGGAAGACATCTTTAAAATTCCAGGTATGGCCTTTTAAATTTAAGAGCAAGGAGAGAAACTTAAAGCCGATGCGGGGAGCGTGCAGAAAACGAGAGTTGAGGAGTTCGGAAATTGAGGAAGACCAAAAACAACCCAAATACCTTCAAAATGGATGGAGAATTCCTCTAAATCAATGCTTTTCCAAAAATGTTGCTTCTTCTTTTTTTTTTCAAGTAAGAGTCTCACTCTGTCGCCCAGAATGGAGTGCCGTGGCATGCTCACAGCCACTGCAACCTCGACCTGCTGGGCTCAGGAAATCCTTCTGCCTTAGTCTTCCAAGTAGCTGGAACCATAGAAGTGCACAACCACACCCAGCTAATTTTTTTATTTATTGTAGAGACAAGGTCTCACCAAGTTGACCAGGCTGGTCTTGAACCCCTGGACTCAGGCAATCTTCTTGCTTCCCCCTCCCAAAGTGCCTAGATTACAGGCAAAAATGTTTCTTAAATTGAGAGATTTGGTCAAAAAAGCTAGTAACAATAAAAGTGACTATGTCACCTTACAAATTAAAGTAGTAACTAAATGTAGATTAGAAATGCTGCAGGGCCAGACATGGTGGCTCACACCTGTAATCCAACACTTTGGGAGGCAGAGGCAAGAGGACTGCCTAAGTCCAGGGGTCCAAGACCACCCTGGACAACTTGGTGAGACCTCATCTCTACAATAAATCAAGAAAAATTAGTCAGGCGTAGTGGTGCACTCCTATAGTTCCAGCTACCTGGAAGGCTGAGGTGGAAGGATCGCCTGAGCCCAGCAGGTCGAGGTTGCAGTGGTTGTGAACATACCACTGCACTCTAGCCTGGGCAACAGAGTGAAAGTGAAACTCTAACTCAAAAAAAAAAAAAAATGCAGCAGAAAACTAGTCCACTGACCAGGCTGCATAACCTGAAACTTAAGTGCTGCTGTCAGTGATACAAGGCAGAAATCACTTCAAAAAATGGAATTGCCATAGTAGGACTCAACATAAATGAAACTATTAAGAAACAAGTACTTTTTGTACTTGAAGGCTAATTTTTAAAAATTTGTACTTTTACTAAAGAAATCAAACAGTTTTAATTAATGTAAAAAATACTGCAGCTACAGTTAAGTTTTTAAAGATAAAACTGAGAAGATCTAGAATGTTCTAGTTCAGTATATGTGGCTCAAAACCACCTATACTAGCCGGGCTCGGTGGCTCAGCCTGTAATCCCGCGCCTTTGGGAGGCTAAGGTGAGTGGATTGCCTGAGCCCGCGGGTTCGAGACCCACCTGGGCAGGTGAGACCTCATCTCTACAATAAATCAAAAAATCAGCCGGGCATGGTAGCGCATGCCTATAATTCTGGCTACTTGGAAGGCTGAGGCGGAAGGATCGCCGGAGCCCAACAGGTCGAGGCTGCGGTGGCCAGGAGCGGCCACTGCACTCCAGTCTGGGTGACAGAGTGAGACTCCAACTCAAAAAAACAAAAACCACCTATACTTTTCAAATGCATACAGACTAGATGACAATCTTTTTTTTTTCTTTGCCAGGAAGCAGCGTTTATTTGTGCCAGCAATGGCCCAGTGGTAGACTACATTCTTTACATAATATCACTGTCATCGTCATCTTCATGTTTTCTCTCAGTGAGTTTGATCATTGGCCGTGTTCTGTGAAGAAATCATGCTGGTAGTATTAATATCTTGCGGCCCAATCACTGAAGGATTAATCAGAACATTTTGAACTGCAGTTGTTGCAGGAACTGGTTTTACAGGTGTGGACTAAGAAGGAGGAATCTGTACTATAAATCTTTGGCTTTTCACTGACATTGGAGTTGCAACCGTATTTGGGACAGACACTGTGGAGTCGCTATAGTAGGGGTGGCAGGTCTGCTACTACAGCACTAACACTTAACCGTGGAACTAGTCTTCCTTGATTAGGTCCCTTCTTAATTAAGGACTTCAGTCTACACTTTGGAGCTGTTATACAGTATCTATGAGGTGGCAGTCTAGGTCCTTCATATTGTTTTATCAGTGGCTAAGGGGTTTGATTTTTCTGCCTTACAATACTGCAATATCCAGTAAAAAAAATCCCTCTAGGGAAGGAGAGGTAAAAGATTGGTCAGCACAACACTGGCTTGCTAATCTGACATCATTTGCATCAACATCAGGTTTCTTAGCATGGCTCGAATAAACGTTTGCATCATCCAGAATTGTGGTCACATATCGGAAGGCAAATTCCAACACTGGATTTATAACCCTTGGTTCGTACTCTATGATTCCCATACCCTTCAGGATCTGTGCCATCGCCCAGGCATCTCTCAGAGCGTTCTTGGGAGGCACCATCTTGCTATCTGGCCGCTTGTCACCCCTTGTGTTTTTTGAGAAGTGCTTATTCATGTCCTTTGCCCACTTTTTGATGACATTGTTTTTTTCATTTTGAGTTGCTTGAGTTCCTAATAGATTCTGGATATTAGTTCTTTGTTTGAGGCATAATTTGCAAATATTTTTCTCCCATTTCAAAGGTTTTCTGTTCTCTCTGTTGATTATTTCTTTTGCTGTGCAGAAGCTTTTATTTTAATTAAGTCTCATTTGTCTATTTTTGTTTTTGTCAAAATAGCTTTTGAGAAAAGCTGGATGCCTATTGTGATAAATTCTCTGTTTAGACAGAGAATTATGTCCACAAGAGTTTCCTAGGTTCTCTTATAGGATTTTTATAGTTTCAGGTCTTACATTTAAGTCTTTACTCCATCTTCAGTCAATTTTTATATATGGTGAGAGGGAGAAGTCCAGTTTCATTCTTCTGCAAAAGGCCAGCCAATTTTTCCAGCTCTATTTATTAAATAAACTGTCCTTTCCTTACTGTTTATTTTTGTTGGCTTTCTCAGGGATCAGTCAGCTGTAGGTATGTGGCTTTATTTCTGGGTTCTCTACTCTGTTCCACTGATCTATCTGTCTATTCTTGTACTAGTACCATGCCATTTTAGTACTAGAGCCTTGTAGTATAATTTTTAAGTCAGGCAATGTGATACCTCTAAATTTGTTCTTTTTACTTAGAATTGCTTTGGCTATTCGAGCTCTTTTTTTATTTCATATAAACTTTAGGATTGTTTTTTCTAATTCTGTGGAAAATTATGTTGATATGTTGATAGGATTGCTTGAATCTGTAGATAGCTTTGGCCAGCATGATCATGTTAACAATACTGATTCTTTCAGCCCTGAGCATGGGGTGCTCTTCCATTTGTGTCCTTGACAATGTCTCTCATCAGTGTTTTGCAGTTCTCTTTGTAGAGATCTTTTAACTCATTGATTAAATGTATCCCTCAGTATTTGTGTGTGTAGCTATTATAAATGGGACCGCGCTCTTGACTTGGTTCTCAACTTAAGTGTTACTGGTGTAAAGAAATGCTATTGATTTTTGTACATCAATTTTATATCCTGAAACTTTACTGATGTTGTTTATTAGGTCGAAGAGTCTCTTAGAAGAGTCTTTATAATCATGTCATCAGTGATCACAGATAGTTTGACTTCCTCCTTGCTGATCTGGATGCCTTTTATTTATTCCTCTTGCCTGATGGCTCTTGGCTAGCACTTCCAGTACTATGTTAAACAGGAGTGGGTTATTTTTAGTTAATTATGTATTTATTATTATTAATTTTTTTTTTTAAGTTGGAGTCTCACTCTGTTGCCCAGACTGGAGTGCAGTGGCCGCTCCTGGCCACCACAGCCTCGACCTGCTGGGCTCCAGCGATCCTTCCGCCTCAGCCTTCCAAGTAGCTGGAACTACAGGCATGCGCTACCACGCCCGGCTAATTTTTGATTTATTGTAGAGATGAGGTCTCGCCAAGTTGCCCAGGCGGGTCTCGAACCCACGGGCTCAGGCAATCCACTCACCTCAGCCTCCCAAAGGCGCGGGATTATAGGCTGAGCCACCGAGCCCGGCGTATTTATTATTTTTAGAGATAGGGTCTCACTCTGTTGCCCAGGTTGGAGTACAGTGGGGCAATCATAATTCAGTATAGCCTCAAACTCCTGGGGTCAAGTGATCCTCTTGCCTCAGCCTCTGGATTAGCTGGGACTATAGGTGTGCCCCACCACACCCAGCTCTGTGTGGACCTTTTTTTTGAGTCTCACTCTGTTGTCCAGGCTGGAGAGCAGTGGCATGCTCATAGCCACCGCAGCCTTGACCTGCTGGGCTCAGGCAGTCTTTTTGCTTCAGCCTTCCAAGTAATTTCTAGGTACATGCCACCATGCCCAGCTAATTTTTTTAATTTATTGTAGAGATGAGGTCTCACCAAGTTGCCTAGGCAGGTCTCGAATCCCTGAGCTCAGGCAAGCCTCTCACCTCAGCCTCTCAAAGTGCTGTGATTACACGCTTGAGCCACCACACCTGGCTTTGTGTGGACTTTAAAAAAAAATAGTTTTCTCTGCTGGGTGCAATGGCTCATGCCTGTTAATCTCAGAACTTTAGGAGGCTGAGGCAGGGGACTACTTGAGGCCAGGAGTTCAAAACCAGCCTGGGCAGCAGAACAAGACCTCATCTCTACAAAAGAAAAAAAAAGAAATAGATATATATATATTAGCTAGATGCGTGGTACATGCCTGTACTCCCAGCTACTCAGGAGGCTGATGCAGAAGGATCACAGCCCAACACAGGAGTTGGAGACTCCAGAGAGCCATGATTGTGCCACTGCGCTCCAGCCCAGGGAACAAAGTGAGACGCTGACTCAAAAAAAAAAGAAAGAAAAAGAAAAAAAAAACAAACCCTGCTATTGAACATGAATGACTTTTGCAATTTGAAGGGAAAAAAATCAGTAAATCTTATTTTTAAAACAAAAATTTAAACATATTATAAAGATATAGTGGCATGCATAAAATTTACTTGAGAGGTTTGGGGAGGTACCCTCAGGCAGGTCAAGGTGATATGGCTTAGAAGGAATAGAGCAAGCAGATTTACAGGGCCTGGACCTCTGAAAATACGATGAAGCCATCACTCAAATGTTACTGTGAGAGAAAAATCAGCTCTCGTGTTGTTTATGCCTATTTGGGGTCTCTATTGCATGCAGCCAAACCTAAACCCAAATAATACAAATAATAATAATTGCAGCAATCATATTTGTTGAGCACCTACAATGTTCTAGGAACCATGTTTAAATGCCTCATCTTACTTGCTCCCAATAAATAATCCAATCGAGTAGGCACTAGGGTGGCCCCCATTACACAGATGAGAAAACTGAGTCTCAGAGTGACTGATTACCTTGCCTAATGTCACCTATCAGATTTTCAGTCAAGACAGGATTTGAGCACAGGCAAGTGGCTCCAGAAACCTTATGATTACCTACGACATCATTCCACCTGGGCCATCTGACAGTGGCCTACTCTCTCGGGCCTTAATTTGGGCCAGGACAAGCAGCCCCGGTGTCTGCAAAGGACCACTGGCATCTGGTCCTTCGGCAGCCGTCAGCGTGGGCTCAACTCTCAGCCTGCAAACTTCAAGACCAGAGTGTGAGGCTTCCAGGTCTCAGATGGGGGTTCGAATCCTAGCTTTGCACCGATATAGTTACTCTGGTGGGCAGGCTCTTCCTCTCTGAGCCTCAGTGCCCTTACCTTCAAAATGGGCAGGTCTGCAGGATTGCTGTTCCTAGGTCAGAGTTTGGCATAGCTCCCTTCTCTTCATGGCGTCTTGCCAGAGAGTCACACACCCATAGGGACTCTCAGATAATCCACAGATCAGAAGGGCAGAAGCAAAAGAAAACTCCTCCCAAGCACAGATGGGCAGGATCCATCACCACCTGGAATCTCTACCCATGGCTGGCCACAGCTCCGCCTAGTTTCCCTGCCTTTGGCCCCATTTCCCAGTTTCCCAGGGGCAAGTTGCCCTCTTCCCCATTTCTGAGTCCCAGTCACTCGGCCAACCTGTCAAAGAACCTGTGATTGCTACACGGCCCTCCATGCTCGGCCCCACTTTCTCCAGCAGGCCCATCTTAATATCCTCTCTCACCTCGACTCGACATAGGAGTCACTCGAAACCACTGGCTGTTTCGTATCTCTGCATTTGCTATTCCCCCTGCTAGGAACGCCTCTACCCCACCCACTGTCTATCTGGCAAACTCCCATTCATCCTTCAAAACTCAGTTCAAAAGTCACCGCTCTTGAGACACCTTCCCCACCCTGCCTCCCACTATGGCACTTCTGTATCTTATACAAATATATATGATAGCATTTTATCACCGTGTACGATAAGCATTTGTTTACATTCCTGTCTCCCTGGCAGTCCATGCATTTTAAGCTCAAGGTCTGTATTTACCCAGGAGCCTCACCCAGGAGTTATTGGAGGCCTCATTTACAAAATCCTCAGCCAAATCCCTACAGGTACACACTTGTACAGAGAAGCAAAAGCCATTCCAACATGAAAATATTCACTCATACACTAGAAGGAGTCCCCAAACAGCCCTCCTCGCCTTTCACTAGTGTCTGTCCCCACAGGCTTCGTGAGGCAGCGGCTCCAGATGACACAGGGCAAATGCACAGCAAAATGATGGCAGGGCCAAAATGCAGGATTTCACGAAGCCAAGGAGCAAGGCTGGATGCCTGCATTAACACTTCCACAAAGGTGGCCTGCCACGGGACCGGGAGGCAACTAAGGAGAGAAGCTCAGCAGGAGGGTCACAGGATCAACAGCCTCAAAGAGAATGCTGTCAAGACCTAAAACAAAAAGTACGTGGCAGCACTGAGAAAGCCCTTCGTCACTTCTGCCACAGGGACCCTCTTCAAGATCACAATGGAAGGCAAAGTGATGCCCATTGTTATCAGAAAAAATTGCCCCAAACACAATCTACACTTGATCTATTCCTCGTTCATTCTAAGAATCGGCATATGGCTTCAACTTTAACCTCAATTTTATAGGTATCATTCTTATGACTTTGCTTTCAAATATATTATTATTCATTCTTTTTCTCATTCTAAGAATCAAGTTTAGGTTCCAACTGTAACCTAAGCTTTTTAGATTATGAGACAAGCTAATTATCAGAATTTTTTAGTTAAAAAAAATCAAACCTTTTTTCCACTATGAATGAGGGGATACTGGTTTCCCTTTCTAAGAGTTTCTTTTCAGGATAAAGTCTGACGAGACATGACACAGATAGGAACAACAGAAGGAGAGCCAGCATCTTTTCCCTCACCAGTGCCCAGGCCCAGGACCCGCTAGGCCAGGTCAGACCCACGCCGGGAGCCTCAGTTTCCCCTTTAGGTATCTCACTGGTCCTGGAAGGTCAGGACCAAGGACACAGACTCCCAGGCCACCCACCTGCCCACCTGTGCACCCAGGAAGAGGGCGGAGCACGTACTTGTAGATGGTGCTGTCCTTCTTGGGGCTGTGCTGTGGCAGGAGGCTGTGGGAGTACTGGTGCACGCCCAGGTCATACAGCGAGGGGAAGTCCTTGCCACAGAGGTGGCAGCGGTAGCTCAGCTCCTCTTGGTGGCTCTTGATGTGCTCCAGAAATGTGTCAAGCTTGGGGAATGTCTGGGCACAGCTCTTGACCACGCACTTGTACACCTTGGGGAAAGACACCAGGCAGGTGACGGGAGGCAGAAGGACACCTCTGCTGCTGCCCTGACCTTGGCCTTGGGACTCCTGGAGAATGCCAGACTCCTGCTCCCCCTGGTACCCTGCAGCTGGATTAGAGGGTTCTCTCCCCTCAGCCAGTCACAACAGCCCCTACTCCCCTTCCCCCAAGCTCTGTACAGCATGGGCATATTTAGAAAATCTGTTCAAGACCTGGAAGTACAGTGAAAGAATGATGGCATGTCTCTCCTTTCTTTTTTTTTTTTTCTAAGTTGGAGTCTCACTCCATCTCCCAGGCCAGAGTGCAGTGGCATGCTCACCTCCACCCCAGCATCGACATGCTGGGCTCTGGTGATCCTTCCACCTTAGCCTTCCAAGTAGGCAGAACTATAGGCATATGCTACCACACCTGGCTAATTTTTAATTTTTTAATTTTAATTTTTTTGAGTTGGAGTCTCACTCGGTCCCAGACTGGAGTGCAGTGGCCGCTCCCGGCCACCGCAGCCTCGCCTAGCGGGCTCCAGCTATCCTCCCGCCTCAGCCTTCCAAGTAGCCGGAATTACAGACATGCGCTACCACGCCCAGCTGATTTTTTTTTTTTTTTATTGTAGAGATGAGGTCTCATTGCCCAGGCGGGTCTCGAACCCGCGGGCTCAGGCAATCCACTCACCTCAGCCTCCCAAAGGCGCGGGATTACAGGCTGAGCCACCGAGCCCAGCAATTTTTTAATTTTTATTGTAGAGATGAGGTCTCGCCAAGTTGCCCGGGCTGTTCTCAAACTATGGGCTCGGCAATCTGCTTACCTCGGCCTCCCAAAGTGCTGGGATTACAGGTTTGAGCCACTGCACCCGGCCCTTTTTCTTTCTTTTTTTTTTTTTTTGAATCAGGGTCCACTCTGTCACCCAGACTGGAGTCCGTGGTACAATCGTGGCTCACCACAGCCTCAACCTCCTGGGCTCAGGTGATCCTTCTGCCTCAGTCTCCCAGGTGGCTGGAACCATAGGTGCGTGCCACCATGACCAGCCTACTTTTTTTACCTTTTGAAGAGACCCAGGGTCACCATGTTGTCCAGGCTGGCCTTGAACTTCTGGACTCAAGCAGCCCTCCCTCTTCGGTCTCTCAAGTGATGGGACACAGGCATGAGCCACCACACCTGGCTTGGCACGTCTTTCGATGTCATACTGGGGTTAGGGTTCCCAACATGAGGGGGTATCAGAGGCACAGACTGCTGGGTGCCACGCCACAATATTGATTCAGCAGGTCTGAGCAGCCCAAACACACGCATTCCTGACAAGGAATAATCAGGTGGGGCTGATGCTGCTGGTCAGGGACTGACTTTGAGAGCTGCTGTCTCACAAGCCTGCCTAGGCCATCTTGCCTTCTGGGGGATGTGGCTACTTCTTACTACTTACCACTGATTAGGACCCAGACTCTAAAGTTAAATGTTAACTTGTAAAAAACTGATCCGATGTAGTCAATTTTTGTCAGGTCAAGAGAACCCCACAGATCATAGGTTGGGTCATCCTGTATGACATTTAACTAACTTGACAATCTGACTTCAGTATTCCTTTCTTCACTGACAGTTATTCGGTACAGATATCTATGTCTCACACTCTCCTCTGAACCAGCTTCATCATCCTTCCAATTCTTTCCTTAATGAGTTAAGTACAAATCTGACTAATGTTCAAGTCTCATTTGTATGAGAACCATGTTTTCACATGCTGAAAGGTACACTTTGAGCCAGGTACAGGGGCTCACACCTATAATCCCAACATTGTGGGAGGTGAAGGCACAAGGACTGCCTGAGCCCAGGAGGTTGAGACCAGCCTGGGCAACTTGACAAAACCACATCTCTACGATAAAATTTAAAAATTAGCTGGGCATGGTAGCATGCACCTGTAGTTCCAGCTGCTGGGAAGACTGAGACAGAAGAATCACCTGAGCCTAGCTGGTCGAGGCTGTGGTGACCATGAGCGTGCCAGTGCACTCCAGCCTGGGCAACAGAGTGAGACTCCAACTCAAAAAAAGAAAAGAAGGCCAGGTTCAATGGCTCAGCCTGCAATCCCAGCACTTTGGGAGGCCAAGGCGAGTGGATTGTCTAAGCCCATGGGTTTGAGACCAGCCTAGGCAACTTGGCAAGACCTCATCTCTATAATAAATTAAAAATTAGCCAGGCGTGGTAGCATGCCTGTAGTTCTAGCTACTTGGAAAGCTGAAGTGGAAGGATCGCCTGAGCCCAGCAGCTCGACACTGGGGTAGCGGTGAGTGTGCCAATGCACTGTAGCCTGGGCGACGGAGTGAGACTCCAATTCCAAAAAAAAAAGAAAAGACAAGTATACTTTGAATAAGTAGTACATACCTCCGGTTACCCACATACTCTTTCTTCGCAACATAGTGAGTCCTGATTTGCTCTGGTGGCAACACGCCTAGTTAAAACACTTGATCCCTGAGGCTTCCCTGCATCTAGTGTTAGTGTCAGGAATGTGACTTCTCTCTAGCCAGTGATACACAGGCAGTAATCTTTAGGGATGGCATCATGCCCAGAATGCAAAGGCAAAAGCTCCCAAGGAGAAATCCCCTCTGCTTTCGCATTTGCCCTGACTGGAATACAAATGCAATGCATAGAGATACAGCAGCCATCCTACAACCTTGAGGACAAATGCCACAAGCTAGGGATGGCAGTGTAGAAAGCAGATAACATGAGACCAGACCAGCCATACAAGCCCGACACTGTCTACCTATGGACTTCTTTTGGTGTAAGAGAAGTAAGACCCCAACCCTGAAGCCAGTTTTCTAAATTTGCAGCATCAGAATGCATTCCCAAATGACAGAGCACATGCTCTGGCTCTGACCAGCCAAAGAGCTGCAAAGCGCTTCTGGGAAAGACTCCCTGCTCCTTAAAAGACACAAAGAGATAACTCTCTTTTTGCTCATGGAAAATACCATGTCTGGATTCTTACCTAGAGGGGTAGCCACCATCCTGGGACCTGCATCCTGGGTCCTAGACCACAAGGTGGACCATCAGTAGAGGGCAAGGCCACAACCTGAGATGGCAGAGGCCAGAGCCGGAAGGACTCAGGGTCTCTGAGGCTCGACTGAGTTGGCTGACTGTCTCAGGCCTGGAGCTGAGCTATCTCGGGCCTCTTGTTGTCAGAGATGATGAACTTCCTCATTGTTTAAGTCAGTTTGAGTCAAAATTTTCTGTGACTTGCCCTAAGGGTAACATGACCTACGAGGAATCTATCCTAGGGAAAAAGAACTGGAAAAACATCTGGTCGGCTCCTGCCCCTTCTTGGGAGCATTCAAGCACCCAGCTCCAAACAAGAGCCACAGCTGGCGCAGTGTGGCTCCCTGTGGCCCACTGTCCACCCACCTGCTCGTTCTTGTGCTGGGTCATGTGGGACTTGAGCTGGAAGTAGGTGCTGAACTTGCTGGGGCAGAACTGGCACAGGTAGGAGCTATCGATGAGGACCACCTGCTTGGGCTCCAGCTTGTCCTCCTCGTCCTCACCTGCTGTAGGCAAGGCCTGGGGCTGTGGCGTGCTGGGTAGGGGCTGGCCCAAACCTACGGAGAAAGCCGGGGAGGAAAGTTTCAAGAAGAGTCAGGACCAGCAGCCACATGGTTCAGGAGGCAGCCACAGATCACCTCCTGCATGCCCCTCGGCGTTCACGCTCCGCCCACGTGTGCACTGCTGGACTCCAGCTCAGGCATGTGCGTGAATACAGCCACTCCAGGTGCTCAGACAGAGAGGCTTTCTGACTGAGAGCCAGCGACAGCCAAGTCTCCCCTCTTGGGCCTTCCTCTCCACGCTCAGTTCTAAAACCACTCCTGGCAGTGCTCATAGCACGTCCCAGTCCCTTGTCCTCGCCACAGTCGCCTGATTCCCAGTCCTCCCATCTCGACACCAGCCTCACTCTTCTTGACACCAGAGCCCTCAGTCTCCATTCTGCAGGCCCAGCCCCCTGGCACACAGTGGGCCTTCGTCAGCGTTTGCCAAATGGTTGAAACTCTGGTGCCAGGCACTGAAGGAATTTTGAAAGAGACTGAAGAAAGGCTTTCTTCTCTAAGGAGCGCACAGGAACCTAGAGGGTCACAGTAAGGCTAGTTCCAACACTAAGCACTGAGAGAAGGTCAGATAGAAATGACACCATGTAGCCTGCCCGGCAAAACACTCCCTCATCAGCTGGCACGTGACTGCAGTGCCCACCCTTGGGGCTATGTGGGAAAAGCCTGGGCTCTGGCCTTTCACTATCCGATACCATAGTCATGAGCCTCATGTGGCTACTGAGAACTTGAAATATGGCAGTTCAAATCCAGATGTGCTACAACTGTCAATACACATGAGATTTCAAAAATTTGGCATAAAAAAGAATGCAAAATATCTCTACATTATTAATAATTTTTCTATATTCCATGTTAAAGTGATAATATTAGCCAGGCTTGGTGGCTCAGCCTGTAATCCCTCGCTTGGGGAGGCTGAGGTGAGTGGATTGCCTAAGCCCGCAGGTTCGAGACCTGCCTGGGCCACTTGGCGAGACCTCATCTCTACAATAAATCAAAAATTATCTGGGCATGGTAGCACAGACCTCTTCCAGCTACTCGGAAGGCTGAGGTGGAAGGATCACCTGAGCCCAGCAGATCAAGGCTGTGGTGGACCAGGAGCGGCCACTGCACTCCAAGTCTGGGCAACAGAGTGAGACTCCAACTCAAAATAAGTAAATAAATAAAGTGATAATATTAATATATTGGGTCAAATAAAATATATGATTAAAATCTATTTCATCTTTTTGAAAAACTGCTTTTAATGTAGCGACTAGAAAACATTCGATTTCATATAATGCTCCTATTGTATTTTCATTGGACAGTACCAATGCAACCCTTGTAAGTCCTTAAGCCCCAGGCAAGAGAAAAACTAAGCCAACATCAGGAAAGGATCATTAGCTCAGGGACAAGTGATGGCTTAGTTGAGAACCTCACAACATATAAAGAGCTTTGAAGACCAACTGCCCAAGGAGGTCAAATAGGTTGCAACTCCTATATCACTACAGTGACTGCCTGGAGCAATATATTGAAAATAGATTCTAAGATACAATCCAGGTTCAGGGGAAACAGACAAGTGACTGATTAGTAATGTCGGCTGTGGGAACAGTATTGGATAATGCCACATGTATATTTGTCATCCTTCCTTTCATCCTATGCCCCGTTTCATAGATAAAGCAGACTAATGTCCAGGGAGGGCACGGAGGTTGCCCAAGGTCACAGAGCCAGCAAGAAACCTGTGAAGCCGTAGACGTGTGGAGAGAGTGGTGTTCCCCACTTTCACCCACCTGTGTTTTCCTCGTCCTCCTGCCTGCTGGGGTTCAGGGCCATGACCTGGACGGTCACAGAGTTGCGAGAAACGGTGCTGCCACTGCGCCCTGGAGGCCACACCTTGTGGGTCTGCATGTGTTTCTTAACATTGGACTTCTGGGCAAAGGCACGGCCACACGCTATGCACTGGAAGGGCTTCTCACCGGTGTGGCTGTGGGAAGCAAGGCCTGTCAGCACCCTCGTGCAGGAACGGGGGGACGACTGGGCCTCAGCCGGGGCTTGCAGCCACCAGAAAGGCACAGAAGGAACACCCAGGCGCTGCCAGACACCATTCTGACCAGGGACAAGCCCTCTTGCTGAGGTAGGCAGACCAGAATGATCCCATTACTTAGCTGCTAATCAGCCAGCCCTGGAGTTGACTTCTCTCCAGTCAGCTTACACCGTGAAAGAAAGCATTTCCTAATTGTTTAAGCCCATTTCAGTTTTTTTGGGTTTTTTTTTTTTTTTGAGTTGGAGTCTCACTCTGTCGCCCAGACTGGAGGGCAGTGACCACTCCCGGCCACCGCAGCCTCGACCTGCTGGGCTCCGGCGATCCTTCCGCCTCAGCCTTCCGAGTAGCCGGAATTACAGGCGCGCACTACCACGCCCAACCAATTTTTTTTTTTTTTTTTTTATTGTAGAGATGAGGTCTCGCCTGCCCAGGCAGGTCTCGAACCCGCAGGCTCAGGCAATCCACACACCTCAGCCTCCCAAAGGCACGGGATTACAGGCTGAGCCACCAAGCCCGGCTAAGCCCATTTCAATGGGGACTTCTGGCCAGGCATGGTGGCTCACGCCTATAATCCCAGCACTTTGGGAGGTTGAGGTGAAAGGATTGCCTGAGCCCATGGGTTCAAGACCAGCCTGGGCAACTTGGTGAGACCTCATCTCTATAATAAATAAAAAATTAAGCCGGGCTCGGTGGCTCAGCCTGTAATTCCGCACCTTTGGGAGGCTGAGGTGAGTGGATTGCCTGAGCCCGTGGGTTCGTGATCCGCCTGGGCAACTTGGCAAGACCTCATCTCTGCAATAAAATCAAAAAATCAGCCGGGCGTGGTAGCACATGCCTGTAGCTCCGGCTACTTGGAAGGCTGAGGCGGAAGGATCGCCAGAGCCCAGCAGGTCGAGGCTGCGGTGGCTGGGAGCGGCCACTGCACTCCAGTCTGGGCAACAGAGTAAGACTCCAACTCAAAAAAAAAAAAAAAAAAAAAATTAGCCGGGTGTGGTGGTGTGTGCCTGTAATTCCAGCTAGTTGGAAGGATCTGAGGCAGAAGGATCACCTGAGCCCAGCAGAAATCAAGGCTGCAGTGGCCGTGAGCATGCCACTGTACTCCAGCCTGGGCAACAGAGTGAGACTACAACTCAAAAAAAAGCGGGGGGGGAGGAATTCTATGCTTCAAAGCACTCCACTTGTGCCACAATTCAACATTTTTCTTCAAAGCAATTCACTTTTTTTTTTTTTTTAGTTGAGGTCTCACTCTGTCACCCAGGCTAGAGTGCAGTGGCATGCTCACGACTACCGCAAGCCTTGACCTGCTGGGCTTAGGTGATCCTTCCGCCTCAGTCTTCCAAGTAGATGGAAATACAGATGCACACCACCATTCCTGGCTTTTTTTTTTTTTTAATTTATTGTAGAGACAAGGTCTCATCATGTTGCTCAGGCTGGTCTCAAACCCCTGAGCTCAGATAATACTCATGCCTCCGCCTCCCAAAGTGCTAGGATTATAGACATGAGCCATTGCGCCCGGCCACCTGGCTATTTTTTTTTTTTTTTTTTTTTGAGTTGGAGTCTCACTCTGTCGCCCAGACTGGAGTGCAGTGGCCGCTCCCGGCCACCGCAGCCTCAACCTGCTGGGCTCCGGCGATCCTTCCGCCTCGGCCTTCCACGTAGCCTGGAATTACAGGCATGCGCTACCACGCCCGGCTGATTTTTTGATTTATTGTAGAGATGAGGTCTCCCTGCCCAGGCAGGTCTTGAACCCGCGGGCTCAGGCAATCCACTCACCTCAGCCTCCCAAAGGTGTGGGATTACAGGCTGAGCCACTGAGCCTGGCAACCTGGCTATTTTTTTAAAATTTTGTAGAGATGGGGTCTTGCTATGTTGACCAAACTGGTCTTGAACTCCTGGCCTCAATGAATTCTCCTGCCTTAGCCTCCTAAAGTGTTGGGATTATGGGCATGAGACCATGCCTGGCCTTTAAATTATTTTCAGATTTAAAAAGGGAGTTGTAGCTGGGTAGTTGTGAACATGCCACTGCACTCCAGCCTGGTCAACAGTGTGAGACTCCAACTCAAAAAAAAAATCAGCTGGGTGTGGTGGCACGCGCCTGTGGTTCCAGCTCCTTGGGAGGCTGAGAAGGAAGGATCACTTGAGCTCAGTAGGTCAAGGCTGTAGTGGCCATGAGTGTGCCACTGCACTACAGCCTGGGCGACAGAGTGAGACTCTAACTCAAAAACTAAAAAATAAAACAGCCAAGTGTGGTGGTGCTTGCCTATAGTCCCAGCTACTTGGGAGGTTGAGGTGGGAGGATCACCTAAGCTGTGATCATACTCCCGCACTTCAGCCTGGGTGACAGAGCAAGACTCTGTCTCTAAAAATAATAATCACGGCCGGGCTCGGTGGCTCAGCCTATAATCCCAGCACTTTGGGAGGCCAAGGTGAGTGGACTGCCTGAGCCCGCAGGTTCGAGACCCGCCTGGGCAACTTGGTGAGACCTCATCTCTACAATAAATCAAAAAAATTAGCCGGGTGTGGTAGCACGTGCCTGTAGTTTCAGCTACTCGGAAGGCTGAGCCAGAAGGATCGCCGGAGCCCAGCAGGTCGAGGCTGAGGTGGCTGCTCCGGGCGACAGAGTGAGACTCCAACTCAAAAAAATAAATAAATAAAAAATAAAAATAAAAATCACAATTTTTTTGTTTTTTGAGTTGGAGTCTCACTCTGTCGCCCAGACTGGAGTGCAGTGGCCGCTCCCGGTCACCGCAGCCTCAACCTGCTGGGTCTCCAGCAATCCTTCCACCTCAGCCTTCCAAGTAGCTGGAACTACAGGCGCGCACTACCACGCCCGGCTAGTTTTTGATTTATTGTAGAGACGAGGTCTCACCAAGTTGCCCGGGCGGGTCTCGAACCCACGGGCTTAGGCAATCCACTCGCCTTGGCCTCCCAAAGTGCTGGGATTACAGGCTGAGCCACCGAGCCCGGCCATAATCACAATTTTTAAATGAAGTTTCCTATTGTTATTCTATATAGAAAACCACCTGTTATGAAGTAATCCAAAAGAACGCAAGATCAAGACCTGCATTGTCCAACAAGATAGGCACAGGTCATCTGGGACTATTTACATTCAAATTCATCAAAATAAGAAGTTCAGTTTCTCAGTGCCACCAAACACACATTAGGTGCTCAACAGCCATATATATTTAGTAGCTACTATACTGGACAGTGTCAATTTGAGCATTTCCATTGCTAAAGAAAGTTCCACCAGACAGCACTAGAGTGGACCATTTCTCAGCCAAGGTGGATTTGTACTCTAGGGAAAGCTGGCATTTCTGGTTGTCACAGCTGTGGGTTGGGGTGCTACTGGCATCTAACAGATGGGCGTCAGGGATGCTGCTAAACATTGCAAGATGGACAGGTCAGCCCAAAAGCAAAGAAAGATGTGACACAAAATCCAAAGTGTCAGAAGTGCCAAGGCAGAGAAACCAGGTCTAGAGAGGCTGCCAGCCATGACTGGATTCTGAGGCCCACACACAGCTCCCTCCTTCCCTCCCGCACCCCCCCCACCCCCCACTCCCTCTCTCTCCCTCCCTTCCTCTCCCCGTCTCGCTCCTCTCCCTCCCCTCCTCCTCCTTCCCTCTAAGACATGAGTCAGGACACAGAGGTGTTAAAGATCAAACAGCACCAAACTGAGGCCTTCTCTACTGACACTCCAAGGACTGAAATTGCAAAGGGAATCATTTGAGAACATTTCGGCATCATATCCTTGAACTACTTAAAGTCGTCTCATACCACCAAGGTATCCCAAGCTGTGAGAAACACGGAACAAGCCCACCCCTTTACTTCACAGACGGAAAAATGAGGCCCAGAGAGGTCCCTGCATGCTCTTGGGACAAGAGACAGCATATTCGCCCTGAAAGACTCACGTCTTCAGAGCATGGCTGCCCTGGCAGGTCAGCCCTTTCTGCAGAGGCGAGGCCCCAGGCCTCCGCCTCAAACATGTGCAAAGCCCCTCTCAGCTCTGTGCTTCCCCACCCCTTTCCTCCCTGACCTTTCCAGTCCCCGGGGGCCCCCCCCGAAGCTTTCACGGGTCCCTCCCACTGCTCCTGAGAGAGAAAGGGGAAACCATCCTGACCAGAACTACAGCCTGAAAGCCACGATGGGCCAGGGGGCTGCCGGCTGAGAGGGGAGCTGCGTCCACACTGCTGATGGCCCGCCAGTGTCAGCGTACCTACGGATGTGCTGCTGCAGGTCAAAGTTTTTGGTGAATGATTTGTCGCAGTAGGAGCACTTGAGTTTCTGGGCCTTTGGCTTCCCTGCTGCTGAAAGACAAGGGGAGAAGAGGACAGTGAGGAAGGCTAGGAAGAAGTCCAGGCCACGCCGTGGCTGGGAGAGCAAGACGGATCCCCAAGGCTCCCCTTGGCCCCAGGACGGAACCCACCTCCCAGCTCCAGCCCACAGCGCTCTGCATCCTGTGACTCCTGACAGCCTTGCTCTCTCTGTGCAGCTGCGTTCCCCTGTGCCTGGAACGCTCATCCCTTCTCTTTCCCACATTAACAGGTAACAACACCTTCCGGCCTCTGCCTAGTCAGTCAATCACAGGGCCCTTTTAACCTCCTTCTTAGAGTAACCACAAACGTGTATTTGCTCTCTGTCTGTAGCTTCCATTAACTACGAGTAACCAAGGAAAGAAGAAATCAAGGACCAGATACCAGATCCCTGGTGCCTGACAGAGGCTGAAACATAGAAGTTCAACACATATTTGCAGAAGGAAGAGCAAGTGGTTGACCGGAAAGCTCTGGAAAAATTCTCAGCTTCTCTCCTCTCCATTTGTCCTTGTTCCTGACACCATCCCTCCCACCCTATACACAGCATCTGCAAAGGGGAAGCAGACATTGCTGCTTGCCTGACAGATATCCACTCTCTCCTTCCTTCCTCACAGATCTCACACTGGGAACGTCAGTGTTCCTGGCCAAAAGAGATACTTCCCAGCTTCCTTTGCAGCTACATATGGCCACGTGTCTAAGTCTTCATCTATGAGAGAGATGACCCTTTCAACCTTCCCTTCTTCCTTTTTCTTACTGTCTGGAATATGAAATTGATGGCTGGAGCTCCAGCAGCCATCTTATACAATGAGGCACCCTGATAACCAATGAGGCACCCTGATAACCAATGCCATGTTCTGGGACCAGTGAAACAGAAAGACAGAGGGAATGTGGATGCCTGGTGCCCATGCAGCCACACAATCCCAGATGGTATGCCTCCAGCCTTGATTTACACAGGAGAGAATCAAATTCTATCACTTTGAAGCCACTGCTATTCTGGTTTCTCCATTACACGCAATCCGACTTTAACTCTCATAAAGGGAAGACCAGAACCAAGCAGTGTATGAACTGGCCAGTGCTGGGGAAAGATGCTATGACAGGTTGGGAGCCCACCTTCCGGGAGTTCCCTGGCACTTTTAGCCCGTCGGGTCTTCAGCATTGGTGGAGAGTCAAAGGTAGCCACCGCACCCCCGGTGGCACTGGTCATGGGGACAGCAGGGTTTGGTCCTTTTGGTTTGAATCCCTGCTTGCCGGAGCTGTACCCCGGGGGGCCAGGGTACACCGGAGCCTCCATGCACTGGCTTGGCACCTAGAAGGACAGCACAGTCAGGGAGAGAGCCCGGCGGGGAAAGCTGCAAGCCAAGGGCACACTTGCCACAGTCATGGTTGATCCCAGCCACTCCCCACTGTCCTGATCCATCCACCTAGTTCCTTCCCCCCGTCACTCCCAAGACCCCTCAGGACTTCATGAAGCCAGGAGGCCAGAGCAGCTTTGGAGCCAGACTGCCTGAGTTCAATTCTTGCCTCTGTCACTTACCACCTTAGTGACCTTGGGCATGCTCCAATTTCTCTATTCCCACGTCTGCAAAAGGGGACTAATCACAGTGGTCCTCTCACAGGGTTGTCATGAGGATTAAATGAAGCAACACGTTAAGCGTTTAGGACAGTGGCTGGTGTTGAGTAAGCACTCAACATTAGCTGTTATTATGCCATTATTATTTTCTCTTTTTTTTTTTGAGTTGGAATCTCACTCTGTCGCCCAGACTGGAGTGCAGCGGCCGCTCCCGGCCACTACAGCCTCGACCTGCTGGGCTCTGGTGATCCTTCCGCTTCAGCCTTCCGAGTAGCTGGAATTACAGGCATGCGCTACCATGCCCGGCTGATTTTTTGATTTATTATAGAGATGAGGTCTCACTGCCCAGGCGGGTCTCGAACCCGCTGGCTCAGGTAACTACTCACCTCAGCCTCCCAAAGGCGTGGGATTACAGGCTGAGCCACTGAGCCCGGCAACCATTATTATTTTCATTAGCAGTAGTCTGCCAGTCCAAGAGGACCTGAAAGTCAAGAGACTGTGCCCTCACCAGCTACTCCACCTCCTGGCTGGGATCACCCAGTGCACAGCAGCAGGCCTTCCTCAACGGAGAATGGACACTGAGGCCACAAGAAGTGACCGAGTGAATTCTCAGTCACTCAGACTGTGTTAACACTAAGTTTACTTACACCATGACACTGAGCACCATAAGAATTCATTTAGGGTGGGTGTGGTGGCTCACGCCTATAATCCAGGCATTTTGGGAGGCCAAGGTGAGAGGACTACCTGAGCCCACGGGTTCAAGACCAGCCTGGGCAACCCGGCGAGACCTCATCTCTAGAATAAATCAAAAAACTCGCCGGGCATGGTGGCACATGCCTGTAGTTCCAACTACTTGGAAGGCTGAGGCAGAAGGATCACCTGAGCCCAGCAGGTCGAGGCTGGGCGACAGAGTAAGAATCCAACTCAGAAAAAACACAACTCACTTATTCATTCGTGTATTCATCATTCATTGGTCTTCCTGGTATGTTTTATCCGAAATTTCACTTCCTATCCTTGTCTGCTCTGTTTTCTCCTTAGATTTATCACTATCTGAAGTTATGTATTTTACTTATTTATCTTGTCTGTTTTCCACCTAGTTCCATGAGGGCAGGGGTTTTTGTCTGTCTTTGTTCACGATGCTGTCAGCAGGCCTAGAGCGATGCTTGGCACAGAGCGGGCGCTCCACAGATATTTGTTGAAGGGGTGAATTCACAAACATATCAGTGGGCACTGGACACGGTGCCAGAAGGCTGCTTCCGGTTCTTGTCTGTCGGTTCTTGGCACCCTTCCCACATGCTGCCACTCCGACACCTAAAGTCCACGGGCAGGAGCTCAGGCCCACACTCCCTCGCCGGCATGGCTCTGCACACACGAGGCTGCCCCAAGAAGCCTTTGCATGAGATTCAGAAGGCAAGAGGGAGAGAGCCACTGTTCTCCAGCAGCCGGGTGGGCGAGGCGGGCCCTGCAGTCAGGAGCCCAGGGCAGCTGGCTGCGCTTCAAGCTTCCGTCAGCAACGGAATCTGCCAACCTCCCCACTTGGGGCGCAGCAGCAGGTCCCTGGCTCTCTGGCCAAGCTACAGCCTTCAGCCTGAAAGTCAGTGACACCCACCAACCCTGACTTGTTCCTCCTTTGGAAGCACCTAACTTCCCGTATTAAATCCCTCTGCCACCTGACTTGAACACTACACAATCTACACGCATTAAGGGAAAAAAAAAGCACATGAGCTGGGTGCCGTGGCTCATGCCTGTAATCCCAGCACTTTGGGAAGCTGAGGCAAGAGGACTGTCTGAGCCCAAGGGTCCGAGACCAGCCTGTGCAACATGGCGAGATCTCATCTCTACAATAAATGTTTTAAAAGGCCAGGTGCAGTGGCTCAAGCCTGTAATCCCAGCACTTTGGGAGGCCAAGGCAAGAGGACTGCCTGAGCCCATGGGCTCAAGACGAACCTGGGCAACTTGTTGATACCTCGTCTCTACAATAAATCAAAAAAATTAGCTTGGGCGTGATGGCACGCACCTGTAATTCCAGCTACTTGGAAGGCCAAGGTGGAAGGATCACCTGACCCCAGCAGGTCGGGGCTGCAGTGGCCATGAGCATGCTACTGCACTCCAGCCTGGGTAACAGAGTGACACTCTGACTCAAAAAAAAAAAAAAAAAAAAATTGTAGGCGTGGAAGTGTATGCCTATAATTCCAGCACTTTGGGAGGCTGAGGTAAGAAGATTACCTGAGCCTACAGGTTCAAGACCAGCCTGGGCAACTTGGCAAGACCTCGTCTCTAAAAAAAAAAAAAAAGTATCTCATAAATGTGTACAAAAGAAAAAAAAGGTTATGAAAAAAATTCAGTTAAGTAAGAAGTCCCCAGCAGGTCGAGGCCGAAGTGGCCGGGAACATGCCACTGCACTCCAGTCTGGGCGACAGAGTGAGACTCCAACTCAAAAAAAAAAAAGTAAGAAGTCCAAAGTTGAAAAAATATGTAAGACAAAAAATACAAATAAACAGAAAACCACAACTGGAATAATAAAATGAGACAAAGCTGAAAATAAATAAAACTCCTCTGCCAGAAATACCTAACATGATTTCTATTTTCCTGACCAAACCCTGACAGATAAGCACCCGGCAAATATTTGTCACATGAATAAACTCGCCCATTGCTTAGGGTATTACTGAGCAATAATGTGACTGCCACCGGGCAGCCCTGAACAGCTCTGAAGCCCGGTCCCACACTAGAGGAGAGGGAGCAGAGGTCAGAGGCCCTTCCCAAGTACCTGCTTCAGGTGTGCCACAGTCCAGGTACTCTCAGTGCCAAGGATGCAAAGTCTCTAAGACTCAGCCTCCACCCCCACAGGCACCCTCCTCAGCATGGGAATAAGCAGCAGCAGCTACCCACGCTGCTGCCCCCTCCATCTACCCAGTCACCAGCATCATCTCAGCAATTCACTGACCTAGGTTTTCGCCAGTTCGAGGAATTCCTAGGGAAGCGTACTCTACCCTCTCAGGTGAGGGCCTATCCCCTCATGGTGTCACACACCTCATGGAGGCATTTTTCACCTCAGGTCTGGGATCTTGTTACATGCAGGTACTCCCTGACACGGAAGGTCTGTGTGGCTGGATTCCAGGTGAATCTGGACCAATGTGACTTCGAGGACAGGCAGGCTGTGTCTGTCACCACCGGACTCCTTCGCGCTGCTGTCTGGGAGGCTCTATGAACTCAGTGCCTTCGGTGAACCGCATCTAGCTCAGAGGTCATCAGCTGGGCGTGGTGACTGTGCCACAGCCCCAATTCTTCACCCTTGCCCAGATCGCTGGCTTTGCAGTGTGACTGCAGCTCCTCCCATTTCCCCACCTATGACCTGTTTTGGTCAACAGAAGTGATACTGTGTCACTTGCAAGCCTCAGTCTCAAGAGGCCTCCGCTACATCCACGGGAACCTACTGGAGGATGAATCTCAGAGAACAGAGCTGAGTGATGTCGCTTGCCCAGGCCATCTTGGAATATCAAACAGCCAGTCAGCCTCCAGACCCGTGGGTGAGCCCAGTCAAGACCAGCAGAGCTGTCTAGCTGGCCACTGCAAACGTGAATAATCAATACTTTTTTCTGTATGCCACTTAGGTCTTATGGATATGTTTTATACAGCAGTGGTTAACTGATGCACTTAGCTTATTAAATGGGTATGTCTTACACAGCAGTAGCTAACTGACACACCTAGTTTGCTAAAAAATGTAAGAGACACGCAGACACGTTTTTGGAATCCTTTCCCCCAAAGGCAGGTTCACCTTGATTGTTCCGAGCATTACCAGAGGGCAGCTTCTACTTCTGCTACAACCCCCGCTACATCCCACCTTCTCCTGGTTTGCCACTTACATCTGTAGGTATGACTCTTTGATTAAAGTCCTCTCCATGATATACTCTCCAGTATACTCCATGAAGGTAGGGACTGGGTCTGAGTTTGCTCCCCATGGCATCCCCAGAGCTGTGCCTGGCACACAGCTGGTGCTCGGAAGAAGTCCAGGTTGACCATAGTGACCGTCACCAGATTCCCCCCCGCCCTAGTCCCCACCCCTCTGCTCACCTCCAGGGGCGGGTAGGGCTGCATCCCCAGGGCCTGAATCTCCACCGTTCCACTCCCAGCCAGGGGCGCAGCAGCACTGTACACTTCCACCACACCATTCCCACCAGGGTTGGGAACGCCCAGGAGGGCCCAGGCTCTGAGGTGTTGGGGGTGGGGGCTGGGGGGTGGGGGTAGGGACAATGGTGGAGGGGGTGGAGGAGGTGGTGGAGGCTGGCTGAGGTAGCTGGGCACAGAATGCATGTTCAGGCTGCTCTGAAATCAGAAGAAAGAAGTAAAGCGTTATAGCCTCTTTTTTTTTTTTTGAGTCGGAGTCTTACTCTGTTGCCCAGGCTAGAGTGCAGTGGCACAATGCTCACGGTCACCACAGCCTCACCATGCTGGGCTCAGGTGATCCTTCCACCTCAGTCTTCCAAGTAGCTGGAACTACAGGTACACACCACCATGCCCGGCTAATTTTTTTATTTATTGTAGAGATGAGGTCTTGCCAAGTTGCCCAGGCTGGTCTCGAACCCGTGGGCTCAGGCAATCCTCTCACCTCCTCTTACCTCAGCCTCCCAAAGTGCTGGGATTATAGGCGTGAGCCACTGCACCCAACGCGTTACAGCTTTCTAGTGACCAGCTGTCACGTTTATTAGTGGGAGAGAATGTCTGCCTTAGTCAGCCATGTGGCAAGAACAGCTTCTCCTGGGCAGCTGAGAGGATGGGCTCAATGGGCAGGGAGACAAGTAGTGGGAGAATTCAGGAGGGGTCAGCCTGAGGCTGCTAACCCTTTTCTCCACAGAAGTAGGCCACAATGACCCAGCTCATGCAGAAATGCATTCAATTGGTCGGCCTGACCTTGCTGTCTCCAGGAGGTGTCGCCTGCGGGACCGGCTCACCTGGTATCTGGGAGCTCAGTGTGCGGGACACTTCCTTCATTAATAAGGCTGTTCTGCTTACCTGGGGCACCGCTGCACTGTACCAGCTTGCCTAGACTGCTTGTACAAAAAAATGTGACTTATGGTGCACACCTCCTTCCTTGCCGAGAGTCTGGAACTTCGGCCGTGGTGGCTGGCTGCCTGCATGGTCCATCTTCAACAAAAACCCATCCTTGGGGTCTTCACTGTGCTTCCCTGAGCAGAAACACTGCACATGTGCTGCTGTGCTTCGTTGCTAAAGGAAGCATGTTGTGTGTCCCTCCTCACTCTTCCCACAAGAGAGCTCAGGACACCTGCACCTAGATCCTTCCGGATTCCCCAGTGTGTCTCTCCCACAATGATCTTGCTATGTACCCTCTGCTGTAATAAACCACGGCCATGAGTACAATTCCCTTTGAGTTCTATGGTTTCTCTAGAGGATCACTGAACATGTAGATGGCCATGGACCCCTGAAACACAACCATTCACTTCTAGAAATTTATTCTACAAAAACGTTCAAACCAGTGGGCAAAGATGGCCACATGGATGGTTACTCCAGCCATTTTTGGCACCCCCAATGCCTAGATTCTTACAAGAGGCCCTCGTGGGTCTCCAAGTCTTCTCTCTTGCCTCTGTCAAAATCTGTTCTCTGTCCAGAAGCCAGAGTGACCTGGTCAATGTGAAAGACCATGTCCCTCTTCTGTCCAAGAATGGCAGCGACCCTCATGTCCATACAAAGAAACCTGGCTAAACAGAAGCTAGTCCATCTGTGTGATGAAACCCTCGGCAGCTGTTAAAATGATAATGCTGACCAAGCATGGTGGGTATCGCCGGTAAGCCCACTGCTTTGGGAAGCCAAGGCGAGAGGATCACTTGTGGCCAGGAGTCCAAGACCAGCCTGGGCAACATAGCAAGATGCTGTCTCTACAAATTTTTTTTAAATTAGCAAGGCATGGTGGCACACACCAGTAGTCCCAGCTATTCAGAAATCTGAGGCAAAAGAATCACTTGCACCCAGGGCTTCAAGGCTGCAGTAAACTGTGATTGTACCACTACACTACAGCCTAGACAAGAGAGTGAGACCATGACTCTTAAAAAAAAATGGCCAGCCCAGGCAACTTGGCGAGACCTCGTTTCCATGATAAATAAAAAATTAGCCAGGAATGGTAAAGCACAACTATAGCTCTCGCTACTGGGAAGGCTGAGGCAGAAGGATCCCCAGAGTCTACCAAGTTGACGCTGGGTGGCTGAGAGTGTGCCACTGCCCTCCGGCCTGGGCAATGGAGTGAGACTCCAACTCAAAGAAAAAAAATGATGAGGCCTGGTGCGGTGGCTCATGCCTATAATCCCAGCACTTTGGGAGGCTGAGGTGAGAGGATTGCCTGAGCCCACAGGTTCGAGACCAGCCCTGGCAACTTGGCAAGATTTCATCTCTACAATAAATCAAAAAATTAGCCGGTGTGGTAGCATGGCTGGTAGCCTGTAGTTCCAGCTACTTGGAAGGCTAAGGTGGACGGATCACCTGAGCCCAGCAGGTCAAAGCTGCGATGGCCATGAATGTGCCACTGCACTCCAGCCTGGGCGACAGAGTGAGAGTCCAACTCAAAAAAAAAAAAAGATGGCTGGGTGCAGTGGGTCACTCCTGTAATCCCAGCACTATGGGAGGTGAAGGCAAGAGAACTGCCTGAGCCCACAGGTTCGAGACCAGCAACCTGGGCAACATGGTGAGACATCATCTCTACAATAAATCAAAAAAAAAAAAAATTAGCTGGGCATGGTGACACATACCTGTAGTCCCAGCTACTTGAAAAGCTGAGGTATAGCCAGGCTCGGTGCCTCAGCCTGTAATCCCAGCACTTTGGAAGGCTGAAGTGAGTGGATTGTCTGAGCCCGTGGGTTCAAGACCCGCATGGGCAACTTGACGAGACCTCATCTCTACAGTAAATCGAAAATTAGCCAGGCGTGGTAGCACGCGCCTGTAGTTCCAGCTACTTGGAAGGCTGAGGCAGAAGGATAGCTGGAGCCCAGCAGGTCGAGGCTGTGGTGGCCGGGAGCGGCCACTGCACTCCAGTCTGGGTGACAGGGCGAGACTCCAACCCAAAAAAAAAAAGAAAAGCTGAGGTAGAAGGATCGCCTGAGCCCAGCAGGTCGAGGTGCAATGGCTGTGAACATGACAGTGTACTACAGCCTGGGCAACAAAGTTAGACTCTGATTCAAAAAAAGACAAAGAAAAACCATGAGGCTGATGACCACCATTTCATGAAGGATAAAGGGTGTTCCTCTCTATTGCTGTTCTTTGGGCTGATAAAATCAAAAGTATTTATTTACTGCAAGAAAAACCCAGGGACAGAGAAGGGGACAAGCAGAATACCTCCACCCTCAGTTGGCTTGACCAGAGATCTTTTTGTATTAAAAATTCCAAGGAGCCACTGTGCATCTTCTAAAGTTTTTCTGATACACATGGGACGCTTTCATTGAAAATAAAAACAGAAGTCAAAACAGCTGGACTGTGGTTGTGAAACCCACGTGCCCTGGGTCCCCACCTGAGTGGCAGCTTCCCTAGCCACAGCAGAGCTGCTGGCAGAGGATGAACTGGGGTCGTGCTCCCTTTATTCCACATGATTCCAAATCCACAGGGGTTACAGTACAGATCTGAAATCAAGACCCTGTGAGAAGTATGCTGCTTCCTTACCTGTACAGGCGGGGGGCCTTGAGGAATTGGCTGGTCCAGGGACGTGAAGGCTGACATTGCAGACATAAGCACATCATCGCTCACCAAGATGTTCCCCTGCACCAGGGTCTGGATCAGTGGGGATGGGGGTACTGTAATGTATGTGGAGATCTGGACAGAGAGAGAGAGAGAGCCTGAGAGAGAGGAGAGTGTGTGTGGACGGAAGTTGAGGCATGATGCCAGAGATTCATGTTCTGAAGTCTCACAGACCTGGGTTCCCCTTCCACCTCTGCCATATGATCCTGGCCAAGTCACTCTACCTGCGAGCCTCCACTGAATTATCTACCTTGCCAGGCACAGTGGTCAAGCCTGTAATCCCAGCACTTTGAGAGGCCAAGGCAAGAGGATTGCCTGAGCCCAGGGGTTCAAGACCAGCCTGAGCAAGTTGGTGAGACCTCATCTCTACAATAAATCAAAAAATTAGCTGGGCATGGTAGCATGTGCCTGCAGTTCCAACTACTTGGAAGGCTGAGGTGGAAGGATCACCTGAGACCCGCAGGTCGAGGCTGTGGTGGCTATGAGCATGCCACTGCACTCCAACCTGGGTGACGGAGTGAGACTCCAGCTCAAAAAAAAAAAAAAAGAACTATCTACCAAATGAGGAAATCAGTCACATATTTCTGTAAGACACATACCCTATTTCCCAGCAACAATACTTCCCGGTCTCTACCCTAGAGAAACACTCACACATGTCACCAAGAAGTCCACATAACCTTGCTTCTAATACTGAAAAATTGTAAATAACCTACATGTCTATCAAAGGGGGGAATGGATTAAAAAATTATGTAACATAGCCCATGGGATAGAATACTATATAGCAGGTAAGAGGTATTACATTTAAAAAATCAAGTTACACCAGCCGGGCTTGGTGGCTCAGCCTGTAATCCCGCGCCTTTGGGAGGCTGAGGTGAGTGGATTGCCTGAGCCTGCGGGTTCGAGACCCGCCTGGGCAGCGAGACCTCATCTCTACAATAAATCAAAAAATCAGCCAGACATGGTAGCACATGCCTGTAATTCCGGCTACTTGGAAAGCTGAGGTGGAAGGATCGCCAGAGCCCAGCAGGTCGAGGCTGCGGTGGCCAGGAGCAGCCACTGCACTCCAGTCTGGGTGACAGAGTGAGACTCCAACTCAAAAAAAAAAAAAAAAAAATCAAGTTACATAACAATATGTAGATTAGATATTATTTTTAAAAAATCTTAAACAAGTCTGGGCAACATAGCAGGACCTGTCTCTACAAAATTGGCCAGGTGTAGCAGCATATACCTGTAGTCCCAGCTACTCTGGAGGCTGAGACAGGAGGACTGCTTGAGCCCAGGAGTTCAAGGCAGTGAGCTACGGTCACATCCCTGCACCCCAGCCTGGGGGACACAGTGAGACCTTATCTCAAACAAGCAAACACCAACACACAAAAAATGGCCAGGCTCGTGGCTCGGCCTATAATCCCAGCACTTTGGGAGGCTGAGGCGCATGGATTGCCTAAGCCTACAGGTTCGAGACCAGCCCAGGAAAACTGGCAAGACCCTGTCTCTACAATAAATCAAAAATTAGCCGGGCTTGGTAGCGCACACCTGTAGTTCCAGCTACTTGGAAGGCTGAGGCAGAAGGATTGCCTGAGCCCAGCAGGTTGACGCTGGGGTAGCTGTGAGTGTGCCACTGCACTCCAGCCCGAGTGACCAAGTGAGACTCCAACTTAAAAAAAAAAAAAACTAAAACAATAGCACGATATAATTCCTGTGGGAACTTAAATATGTATGTGAAAATATCAAGTATCTTAGGTCAAAATGGACATCCTTCAACCGTTAGCTGGGGCAGGGAACAGGAATAATACCCATGGGGCCTTGATTTGTAACAGCCTAACTTTTTTTTTTTTTGAGTTGGAATCTCACTCCGTCGCCCAGACTGGAGTGCAGCGGCCGCTCCCGGCCACTGCAGCCTCGACCCGCTGGGCTCCGGCAATCCTTCCGCCTCAGCCTTCCGAGTAGCCGGAATTATAGGCACGCGCTACCACGCCCGGCTGATTTTTGATTTATTGTAGAGATGAGGTCTTGCCAAGTTGCCCAGGCAGGTCTCAAACTCGTGGGCTCAGGCAACCCACTCACCTCAGACTCCCAAGGCGTGGGATTACAGGCTGAGCCACCAAGCCCGGCTAACAGCCTAACTTTTAAAAAGAAGAAAAGCACATATTACTTACCAACTCACTAATTGATAATATAATAACAATACAGTACTCAGGAAAATAGTAGGATGAGAGACAGATCTTATAAGAAAATGCCAGCCAGGCTCAGTGGCTCAGCCTGTAATCCCAGCACTTTGGGAGGCCAATGCAAGTGGATTGCCCAAGCCTAAGGGTTCAAGACCAGCCCGGGCAATCTGGCAAGACTTCATCTCTACAATAAATCAAAAAATTATCCAGGCATAGTAGCATGCACCTGTAGTTCTGACTGCTTGAAAGGTTGAGGCGGAAGGAGCCCAGCAGGTCAATTGCTGGGGTGGCTGTGAGCATGCCACTGCACTCCAGCCTGGGTGACAGAGTGAGACTCCAACTAAAAAAAAAAAAAAAAAAAAAAAAGAAAATGCCAAACATCGGTGTCTGCTCCTGTTGGTACCTGACATGGGAACTTTGTTCTGTTTTCTGTTTTTCTTTACTGACAAGCCCTTGGTGTGAAACCTCCTGAGACCACAGAGACTGGGCCCCAGTGCCCAGAGTTCCTGTTCAGAAATGGGACACCTTTGCCCTCCATCAGGTAAGCTAGGGAAAGGCCCCACGGTACAGCACAGAAAGGTAGCGTGGACCCGGTTCACGTGGGCATCACAGCATCCCATGAGGTCACTGAGCCAAAACACAGGGAACCACTTCCACATCCAGCCAAGTTTCTTAGGCTGGAGGGCCTACTACTTGTGTTCGGAAGTTATTTCCTTGCTAAGGACTAAAGAAATGTCCCTCTTACCTTTATTGAATAAAAAGGGAAGGGGAATATTTTTTGCTCATAGTCAAGAAGTGAGAAAAATGACCATGTTCTATGCTAGAAGATGTCGTTATCAACTAGAAAAGTTTCAGCCTAAATGTTCCATGGGTCTGGGGTGAATGCTTTTATTTTATTTATTTATTTATTTTTTAGTTGGAGCCCCACTCTGTTAAGCAGGCTGGAGTGCAGTAGCATACTCATGGCCACCACAGCCTTGACCTGTTGGACTCAGGTGACTCTTCTGCCTCAGCTTTCCTTTTTTTTTTTGAGCTGGAGTCTCACTCTGTCACCCAGACTGGAGTGCAGTGGCCGCTCCCGGCCACCGCAGCCTCGACCTGCTGGGTGCCGGCGATCCTTCCGCCTCAGCCTTCCAAGTAGCTGGAACTACAGGCGTGCGCTACCATGCCCGGCTAATTTTTTTTTAATTATTGTAGAGATGAGGTCTCACCAAGCTGCCCAGGCGGGTCTCGAACCCATGGGCTCAGGCAATCCACTCACCTCAGCCTCCCAAAGGCATGGGATTACAGGCTGAGCCACCGAGCCCAGCCTGCCTCAGCTTTCAAAGTAGCTAGAACTACAGGTGGGCACCACCACGTCCAGCTAATTTTTTTGATTTCTTGTAGAGATGAGGTCCTCGCCAAGTTGCCCAGGCTGGTCTCAAACTCCTGGACTCAGGCAATCCTCTCATCTTGGCCTCCCAAAGATTACAGGCTTGAGCCACCATGTCCAGCCAAATACTTTTATTTTGATGGCAGGAATTATGTCAACACAACAAGGAAGATAATGTCCTTTTTTTTTCAGTCATTGTCTCATTCTGTCACCCAGGCTGAAGTGCAGTGGCATGCTCACAGCTACCACAGCCTCAACCTGCTGGGTTCCGGTGATCCTTCCACCTCAGCCTTCTCAGCCTTCCAAGTAGCTAGAACTACAGGCATACGTCACCACACCCAGCTGATTTTTTGATTTATTGTAGAGATGAGATCTCACCATGTTGCCTAGGCTGGTCTCGAACCCGTGGGCTCAGGCAATCCTCTCACTTCTACTTCCCAAAGTCCTGGGATTACAGACATGAGCCACCACACCCGGCCGAAGATAATGTTCTAAAGGAATAAGGAAGCCGGGCTCGGGCTCGGTGACTCAGCCTGTAATCCCACGCCTTGGGAGGCTGAGGTGAGTGGATTGCCTGAGCCCGCAGGTTGGAGACCCGCCTGGGCAACTTGGCGAGACCTCATCTCTACAATAAATCAAAAATCAGCCGGGTGTGGTAGCGCACACCTGTAGTTCCAGCTACTTGGAAGGCTGAGGCGGAAGGATCGCTGGAGCCCAGCAGATCGAGGCTGCGGTGGCTGGGAGCAGCCACTGCACACTAGTCTGGGTGACAGAGTGAGACTCCAACTCAAAAATAAATAAATAAATAAAAATAAAGGAACAAGGAGACGACAGGAGCCAGAGGGGAATCGAACCCATGGCCTCTCCTCTGAGATGTACCCAGTCTCCTTCCTGAGGCACCCTAAGCTCTCCTAGAGCTCCAGCCAGGGCATCTTTGCTCCAGACCATGCTCATGACCGAGGACTCTGGAAGCTTCTCCAGTTCTGCCCCTCCGGGCTCTCCTCTGACCTCAGACTTGGAAGTTGACATTGTCTACGTCATCATTCCTCCACCTCGAGGTCTGACAGTTTCTCAAATCTGGCCTTTCCCCCTGAATGTCCCCCAAAGCCTCCCCTCGCAGCTTCCCTCATTAGTTGACGGGAACACCATCCTCGGAGCGTCTGTGACCTCTCTGTACCTCCCGCTCTGCAACCAACCATCCACAAACTCTGTCAACACCGCCTTCCACATATTTCAGAAACCCAACCCTCTCACCACCTCCAAGACACCTCCCTGGTAAAGTTACCACCCCCAATGCCTAGATTCCTACAAGAGTCCCCAGTGGGTCTCCAGGCTTTCTCTCTTGCCTCTGTCAAAATCTGCTCTCCTTAGTCGGGCTCGGTGGCTCAGCCTGTAATCCCACACCTTGGGAGGCTGAGGTGAGTGGACTGCCTGAGCCTGCGGGGTTGAAACCCACCTAAGAAACTTGGCGAGACCTCATCTCTACAATAAATCAAAAATTAGCCAGGCATGGTAGCGCGCGCCTGTAGTTCCAGCTACTCAGAAGGCTGAGGCGGAAGGATCGCCGGAGTTCAGCAAGTCGAGGCTGAGGTGGCCGGGAGCGGCCACTGTACTCCAGTCTGGGCAACGGAGTGAGACTCCAACTCAAAACAAAACAAAACAAAACAAATCTGCTCTCCGTCCAGCAGCCAGAATGACCTGGTCAATGTGTGAGTCAGGCCATGTCCTTCTGCCCAACACCCTTCCGCGGCTCCAGTCTCACTCTGAGAGAACGCCCCTGAGGTCCAGACAATCTGCCAGGAGATCCGCCAGCACCTCCTGCTGCTTCTCTTATCATCTCCTACCCTCTTCCTTCCTCACTTGGCCTCAGCCATTCTCATCTCCTTGGAGCTCCTGGAATAAGCCCGGCACACTCCCTCCTTCCTCATGGCCTTTGCGCTTGCCGATCCTTCCACCTGGATCACCCTCTTCCGTGCCAGCTGCATGATTCATCCCCCCAGCTCCTCTGGTCTCTGCTCAAACGCCACCTCTTCACAGAACCCTTCCTCAAGTACCACACACAATACGGCGAAACCTCCACCCAGTCCTGGCATTCCTTGTCGTGCTACACGTAACGTGCTGAGGAGAGAGCATCGTTGTACATTTGTGTGGGCCCCAGCCACTGCACAGCACTCCACGAGGGCAGTGACTTGGTCCATCTTGTCCAACGCTGCACCCTCAGCGCCTGGCACAGCGCCGGACACACAGCAGGTGCTCCGGAAAGGCTTGCTGAACAAGTGCATGAACAAATAAAGGAATACCTGGCGATTGGCAGGAGGTGGGGCCTGCTGGACGGCTGTGGGCGCCGCTGCAGGTGTGTAGATGCCGTTGGTGGCCAGCGAGACCGTGGCCAGGGCAGGGGCACTCCCCTGGCACTGCTCCCGCTTGTGGGTCATGAATGCTGGTAGAGAATTGAACTGCTTCTTGCACTTCCCGCAGAGAAAGACATCCTCGTCATCTAAGGGTCACACAGCAAAGTAGTAGGAAGGGGTCACAGATGGAGCAAAGGAATGAAAAAAGCAAGAACAGTTTAGGGGGCATCCCAGTGAGAAAAAGAGGAGACCCGCAGCTGACTACAAGAATGGCAATCTGAGCAGCACTCCGTGACATGACATACACATGTCAAGCACCCACTGTGTGCTTCCCAGAGCTTGCAAAACCACACAGGCACTGCAGGAATAGCCAGCCACGCGCAGCCAGATGCCAAACAATTAGAAACCAATAAACAGTAAAGTGGGTTCGCATCAACCTTGAGAAATTTAGAATCCCTGTACCCTGTCTGAATTTATTCCTCAATTCCCAGTGGGACATGTGATCACACTCCTCTGTGCCTTGCATCCACTGTTCCCCTAGCCAACTTGCCTTTCTCAGAACAATTCATTCTGCAAGGCTGAGCTGGATGTCACCTCCTCCAGGAAGCCTTCTAAAAACCAGTGGCCTGAGAAGGCTCGGTGGCTCAGCCTGTAATCCCGCGCCTTTGGGAGGCTGAGGTGAGTGGGTTGCCTGAGCCTGTGGGTTCGAGACCCACCTGGGCAGCGAGACCCCATCTCTACAATAAATCAAAAAATCAGCCGGGTATAGGTAGCTCAAGCCTGTAATTCCGGCTACTCAGAAGGCTGAGGCGGAAGGATCGCCGGAGCCCAGCAGGTTGAGGCTGCGGTGGCCGGGAGCAGCCACTGCACTCCAGTCTGGGTGACAGAGTGAGACTCCAACTCAAAAAAAATAAAAAATAAAAAAATAAAAATAAAAAACCAGTGGCCATAGTTCCTTCCTCTGACACACCTCTCATATCATAATTTTCTCATCACCACCAGACTGTGAGTCTCCTAAGGGAAGGAAAGGTGTCTTAAATTTATCACCATGACTGCAGTATCTCCTGGGCACATAGGAGGTTCTCAGTGGATGTTTGCTAAGAGAATGAAAAACTAAATGAGCCGGGCTCGGTGGCTCAGTCTGTAATCCCGTGCCTTTGGGAGGCTGAGGTGAGTGGATTGGCTGAACCCGTGGGTTCGAGACCCGCCTGGGCAACTTGGTGAGACCTCATCTCTACAATAAATAAAAATGAGCTGGGCGTGGTAGCGCATGCCTGTAGTTCCAGCTACTCGGAAGGCTGAGGTGGAAGGATGGCCACAGCCCAGCAGGTCGAGGCTGCGGTGGCCGGGAGCGGCCACTGCACTCCAGTCTGGACGACAAAGTGAGACTCCAACTTAAAAAACAAGGAAAAACTAAATGAATGATTAACTACAGTTAGCACCATCCATTACTGAGGGCCTACCACAGCCATGTTCTGTGTCAAACACCTAACATTTATAGCAGAAATGTCTAATTGTTTAATTCAATTATAAGTGTACCCTTCTTTTCTTTTATTATTATTTCTTATTTTAGAGAAAAAGTCTCACTATGATGTCCAGGTGTGATCATAGCACATTATGGCTTCACACTCTTGGCTTCAAGTGATCCTTCCATCTCAGCCTCACTAGTAGCTGGGACTATGGGCATGTCCACCATGCCTTGCTGTATCGTTGCATAGTAATATAACTTTTAGTGGGAAACATGGCTTTCTAATTAAAGGATATATGTTCCAGCCTTCTTTGCAGCCAGATATGTCATGTACAGAATTCTAGCCAATGGGACAAGAGCAGAAGTGTCCTGGAACTGCATGCCAACTTCCCCTTAAAAGGAAATGGTATGACTTCCACTTTCGTCTTCCTTTCCTTCATGTTGGCTGGAATGTGGAGATCAAAGTGGGAGCCACAGCATCCATCCCGGACTGAGTTGAAGACAGCAGAGCCACAGAAAGAAGGGGCCTGAGTCTTGCCACACCTACCCCAAAGCCCATCAGGAATTCATGTAAAAGAGAAAGAAACTTTATCATCACAGAAACCGTAAAGAAACTTCAACAGCTGAAACCAAATCCCCAACTACTCTCACAAGATTCCCATGAGGCAGGACAATATCCACGTTTTTTCGTGAAAACTGAGGCACAGAGAGGTTAACTCACTTGCCCAGGGTCACAGATCCAGGAACTATGAGAACAAAGATTCAAACCCAGATGTAAGCACTCAAAACATACTTGCAGACTCACAAAGAAACTTCCAAAAGAAGTCCCTTGCCCTCTCACTGTCTCAGGGGCACCTGTAAACTGGAGATGGTCACGCTCAGTCAGTTCTCTGCACAGAGGGAGGCTGAAAAACCACCTCAGGGTAAGGGTCTGAGCGCTGTCAGCATCAAGGCTACAGCCATCCCCCATCGGGATCCCACCTCCCCCATCTCCTGAGTCCCCCAGAGAGCTCACCGCCCCCATCCCCTGAGTCCCCATCAGGATCCCATCCCCCCACCTCCTCATCTCCTGAATCCCTTTGTCAGGATCCCCCCCACCTCCCAAGTCCCCACCAGGACCCCACCTCCCCATCTCCTAAGACCCCACTTGAGGATTCCCCCCTTCCATCCCCTGAGTCCCTGGCAGGATCCCACCTCCCCATCTCCTAAGGCGCTGAGAGAGTGCTTCCCCCCACACCTCTGCAAACACCCCACCTGCTCTGGGGGTGGGAGTGGCACTCACCCTTCTGCCCGTGAACCTGGCCAGACACTCACCCAACGACTGTACGGCAGGGGGGGCGGGGACGCTCTGGCCTGTGGGATCAGGCACTCCTCCTTGGCCATCCAACAACGACTGGACAGCCAGGACAGTCTGATTGTCCATTCCTGAAAAGAGAAACGCAGCCTCTATAAGAAGGCCCGCATCCTGCTCTGGCCTCCACCCTTAGAATCCAGATCCCTGCAAACCCTCCATGGCAAAGACAGTGGCCGTGCACCAATACATGTGCTCTCCTACTTCCACTGTCACCAGCCCAAGACCTGGGGCCAGAAACATGGTCCCGGCACGAAGCTTACACTTCCCAGCCTCTCTCACAGTTAGGCAATGACTACGTCTGGCCAAGGGGATGTGGGTAAAGGTGTTGTACGGCAGCTTCAGGGAAACAATTGTTTTTAATTTTTAATTTTAAAGCTGTGGGGTACGACTCAGGGTTAGGCATACAAATGTTCATTATACAGGTACCCTTGTTGATGAGGTGTGCCCCCCTCCCAGGGAAACACCTTAACAGATGCCTCTTCGTCACCTCCTCCTTTCTCCATCCTTCTTTCTGCTTCCTAAAACCAGAATATGATAGCAGAAACTCTCTCCACCATCCTGGACCATGAGGACAAACCTTAGGACTGCAGGATAAAAAGCTAGGTAGACCCTGGGCCTCGGACCCCCGTAGAACACAACCACCCTCCTAATGGCCTTCCTCTGACTTTCCCATGAAAGAAACAAGCCACTGCTGCGTCAGGCTCCTGTCCTACACATGGCTGACTCGAATCCTAAGAAATTCAGCCTTTTCTGGAAATTCCGTTACCCAGCCTTTCTCATCCACACCCCAAAACAACTCTGTTCATTCCTGGGCATCCTGGCCTTCCTTATTTCCTTTGTGTGCTTCTTTTCTGCTCCTCAGTAAATAACATCACCTGAATGTGTGGTTGAGGAGCTGAGAAGCTGAGTTCCTCCGTGTTTCTAATTGCTTATAGCAGTTGGAGTTCACAGGAGTACATGGCCAGCCGCAGCACTAGCTGGACAACAGGCCCCACATCTGTGTGTTACCGAGGCACACTGCCTCCATCCCAGATAACCCGCATCCCGTGCTCTGCCTCCAGCCTCTCAGCTCTCACCGGGCCTGGCTTCCAACTACAGTGCAAATCAAAACCATTAGCTCCTGCAGCCAAACTGAATCCTGCTTTCCCCTGTCCCAAAGCAGGGTCCCCCCTGAGACCAGCCATTCCCTCTGTCTCCTCTCCCCCATCCAGCCTCTCTCCCCACACTGCACCTGCCTCCTCTCCTGCCCACCACAGGACACACAGGTCTCTCCAGTAATGACATTTCAGGAATGCAGACAGGTGAGTGCTTGTCAGGCATCATGGAAGGGGCAGAAGGAAAGGGATCTGGGGCATGGCTACAGGTGACGGGTGCTCTGTGTTGACAGGTAGTGACAGATTTTGCAAACTCTGTCTCTCTCTCTTCAACACCAAATATCTGATGAGGGTCGTCCACAGCCTCTCTCTCTTCTGCCCACCTTCTGGTCCTCTCTAGTGGGGCATAAGCCCCCCACCCATTCCACCAAAAATACTTCCCCCACCATCACTAAGGACCGTCTGGCTGCACCTGAAACACTGCTCTCGGCTCCAGGGTCTTCTCCACGTTATGATGCCTCCTATCCAGCCTGCTGCTTCTCCTGTCTGCCCTGAACCCCTTTCAGGAGTTCCTTCTCCTCTCCCTCTTACACTGTCCTTGGGTAGTCTCTCTTGTCCCTAATCCTCCAATACCTGGAGCTGCAAACCTGGGGTTCAGGCTCCCCTAACAAGCATTTTATGCAGAACTGTGTTTGAGCATTTGGGTGCAATCTGCACATGAATGTTCATAGCACTTTTATTCATAACAGCAAAAACTGGAAACAGGTCGGGCACAGTGGCTCACAGCTGTAATCCCAGCACTTTGGGAGGCAGAGGTGAGAGGACTGCCTGAGTCCAGGGTTCAAGATCAGTCTGGGCAACTCGGCAAGACCTCGTCTCTTCAATAAATTAAAAAATTAGCCGGGCATAGTGGCACACGCCTGTAGTTCCAGCTACTTGGAAGGCTGAGGCAGAAGGATCACCTGAACCCAGTATGTCGAGGCTATGGTGGCTGAGCATGCCACTGCACTCCAGCGTGGGATGACAGAGA